>CM033460.1:5054848-5079630 GCA_019425755.1 Amaranthus cruentus | reverse complement strand
TAAGATTAAAGGTATAATTAAATCGAATTTTGACAAAAAGGTCTTCTTTAAAATAAATTACGAGTATAGTCGTATTTCTAAAATTGTTAATATTGAAATAAAAGATATAAGGAATAATAGGTTAAAATAATTTTAAAAGTAACATGAGATTTATAAGGAAAAAAATGAGTTTATTTAATCAATGGAATAAACTTAAATAAAATAAATAAAATAAATAAATGAAACTAGATAAAAGCAAAAGAAGGAAAAGAAAAGTAAAAAGAAAAAAAGAATTAGTTGTTAAAAAGAAGAAAGGCTGGAACCAAAGGGAAGAAAAGAAAAAAAAATAATAAAAAAAATAATAAAAAAATAAAGGAGAAGGTTTAAAAAAGACACGTGAAATCAAAACAAAAATAGGGTTTTCATAAAACAGAAAAGGGAAAGAGAGGGAAAACCAATTTAGCCATGACAATGGCGCTCAAAAGCTCGAAGGAAGAAGATGGAGAAGGAAAAAGAGAAGAATTTCGTCTACCAAGCATTCGAGGTAGGTATCTCAGTCATCTTCTTTACCATTCTTAATTATCTTCTTGACCTTTATATCTTCTGGATGAAATAAACGAAATCTAGGGTTTTTCAAAATACTTGAATTGTGAATCTCTAGTGTTCAAAATCCCCAATTTATAGGCCAATTTTCTGATTTAATTGAGGAAGGAGAATAAATGTGATTGCGGGAATAATGCAAAAATGATTTTGATGAGCAATTAGGGCAGGGAATAATTAGAGAATAATTAACCTAATTTGAATTTCAAATTTCAAAATATATTTTCTGTTATACTTTGGTTAAAACCTGATTTATTTTTATTCTAATTAATATTTTTGAATTATTTTGTTTTGAAAATATTGGGGTATTAAATAAATGATTGTTTTATAGCAATGATATAATTTCCGATAATATAAATATAAATAAATAAATAAATAAACCTTCAATCAAGATATGTAGTAGCATTGAAAGAAAAAATTCTTGTTACACATGTTCAAATCTTCTATTGCTCTTAAATATAGTATGACTCTTAAATCATTGTTTATATCAAGTTACAACTCTCGGTAATATAAAGAATAAAAAAACATTAGAATCAAAATAAATAAATAAAATAAATAATAAAATTATGAATAAAACTTATTTATTTAACAAAAATATTTGAATTTGCAAATGTTTCTGTGGCTATTAGCGTATGAATATCCGATCTAAAATTAAAATAATTAGTGTTTTTTTTCTAATTAAACAGATTGAGTTGGACTTAATAAAGGTGTTTATATAAGAGATCATTATTCGATAACGGTGTATTAGTATTCTCTACCTGGTAAAAATTCTCTACAAAAACCCTGAATCACGAATATACCTTAACACAACTTGTTCATCGTTTTCTTCCAGAGTAATTGAACGGCAGAAAATTATAAACTACAAAAAGTCAATTAGAAAAAAAGGTATAAACTATATGGCCTTTATCTTTAAATATAATTTGTAATTTATAATCAAGTTAGATTTATATATTAAAAAAAACAATTAGTTTTGTTTTCTACAGATTTATTTTTATTTTTAAATCTTTTTTTTTGAATATTACCTATTCATTAATAAGAGTCATACGATATCTACATCACAGATAAACATTAGCAAGTACATAGCAACTTTAACCAAATATAATTCAAAATTAACAAAACTATGATCGCAGTGTATGAGATCTAATTAACAATTCTGAATATCCTTTTCCACATCGCTATTTGATACAGCCTTCTACAAGGGGGTTTTTTGATCTGTTGTAGTCTTGAGATAGAATTGAATTGGATGTAGTTGATGGTAATTGCAATTTTATTGTCTACTACATCATCGCATTAATCTAGGGATGGTCATGGGGCGGGTCTGGAGCGGGTCCAACCGGACCCGGACCCTAACGGTACAAAATTTTCTAACCCGGACCCAGACCCAGACCCTTCGAATTTGATGGGTCTAGGGTTCTTAATGGGTCCTTAGTGGGTCTAAAAAAGGTCTCTTTGATTTGTCAAATTTGAAACATTTGCAAGTCAGTATATTTTTCTTATATTTGTAAGAGAATTATTATTGGATTTTACAAATATTTAATACTAATTTAACATTTAAACTCGCATAACGTCACCCATATACGCTTAAATTCTATTATAAACACTAGTTCGAATCCATGAAATAAGGGTAATTAGGTTATGACTTAGCAAATAGCATATATATTATTTATATATATTATGATTATATGAAAAGAAAATAAGTGTTGGGGATAGAATTCATACGTAGATGACAAATAAAAATGGAAAATTTAATACTTATAAGGTTTCGAGGGGCGGGTCCAGGGTCCGAATATTGGACCTAGACCCGGACCTGCCAATTATTTTTTAGATCCAGTTCCGACCCGGATCTGTTGGGTCTCAAAAAATAAAACCCAGACCCTTAAAAAAGGGGTGGGGTTAGGGCGGGTCCAACAGGGTCCTGGACCCGTGACCATCCCTACATTAATCTCTACCAACAAATCAACTAAAGACCAAAATTCATTATTCCAAACCCTCACAAGGAAACACATTAAAACTAGGGGTGTTTATAATAATCCGATCCGGATTATCCGGTACCCAGTTTCTAAAACCGGGTAATTTACTCAGTTTTCGCAAACCGGATAATCCGGGTCGAGTATCCGGTTTTAAAAACGGATATTGGATCCAGATCCGGGTCACAACGTTTTGGAAACTGGGTATCCGATATCCTGTTTTATTTAATTATTTTTTTTTGGTAGATAAAATGATCATGATATATCTTAAGCTAACCTTGGACTGAATATTTTTGGAGAGTTAATATTTGAATTTTATAATTGTTCTTGCTTAAACCTATGAACAAAAATATTATTCTTTCATTTTCTTAATTAATCTTTAATGACTAATTAAGTTAAAGATTGTTAGAGAGTTTGTATTTCAATTTTATATAAAAAAATATTTTAAGTAAACATAGAGATAAACAAACATATGGTAGAACGACAAAAAATAAAAAATAAAAAACTTTCTAGTAAAATCGGGTATCCGGTTTCCGACCCGGTTTAAACCGGATCGGAACCGGATCGCAATTTTAGGTACCCGAAAAAGCGGGTACCCAGATTTCCGGATCCGGGTTGACCCGGTACTCGGATTTGCACCCCTGATTAAAACCCAATATATGGGTAGAATCAACTCAATAAATGGGTAGAACAACTCTTTTACAATGAAAGACACAAATTTATTCTAATTATATTCAAAAAAATTAAAAGGGAGAAATTAGGGGCTTAGCATCAATCTTTAACCCACCAAATATCAAAGTCTATGGAAGTCCCTTCTCTCTTGAGTAAGGGTTCTCTCTAGATTTTTTCTAGTCTCTTCGCCTTTAGGGAGTTTTTCCGGCCTCTTTTCCGTCGATTGTGTCTCTTCCTCTTCCCATCTTTCTTTCTCTTGTTTTTTTTTCGGTTGGCTTTTCTTTTTTGTGTGGGTGTCTTCTGTGGATATGACGGGACTGGAACTCACGGGGGTTCAGAGTGTGGAGAAGGCTCCTTCTCTTGTGGTTGAAGACGGCGGTACGGGTTCTTTGAAGTAAGAGTCGACGCGTAAATGTTTGTTACCTGATAATGAAAAGGATACCCAGGATGATATATACGAATGGGTGGCTGATGGTGATAATGAAGAAGAGGAACATTTTGCGCTTCGGTTGGTAGGCAAATTAGGGTCGGACCGCATCCTTAACCCTACGGTGTTTATGGCTACCATCAAGAACGTGTGGGTTACGCAATATGGAGTGGATGTCAAGATGATAGGTAAGAACCTATATCAGTTTCAGTTTTACCACTGGGGCGATAAAGAACGTGTTCTAAAGGGCCAACCATGGCATTTTGATAAGATTGCTATTCTTTTGGCCGATATGGAAGATGCGCAGCAACCATCCGATTTACAATTCTTTGGTCTCCCAATATGGTTCCGGGTTTATGATATTTCGTTTCGAGGACGTTGTAACGAGGTCAATGCTCGCATGCTTGGGGAAAAAATAGGCGAGTTCATCGAGTTGGATAAATCTGATTTTCTTGGAATGGAAAAGTCTTTACGCATTCGAGTATCTCTTGATGTTAGAAAGCCCGTGAGGAAGGAGGTTCATCTCAAGATTCGTGGAGGGGATGTTGTTTCTTGTTCGGTCAAATATGAGAAATTGCCTCTCATATGTTTTTATTGTGGAAGATTAGGTCACGGTACCAATGATTGTCGGGAGGTTTTTGGGGAATCTTCTCCGGTTAAAATTTATGGCCCATGGCTTAAAGCATCTCCATGGAAACCGTTGACGCAAGATGAGGACAAGGAACACGAGCAGGACCAGCAACATTTAGGTGGGAAAAAACTTTTCTTTACTAAGAAGTCATCTCTTAAGGTGATTTCGAAAACCTTGAATGAGATTCCAGTAGCTGAGGTCACTAGTATGTTGGGGCAAGTGGCTTTAGACAAACGTGCTAAGAATTTTTCGGAACCTTAGTCAATTGCGAGTGATGTATCGAAGGGTATAGATGTCGATGTCATGTCTGATATGGGGCATGTAGGAAGTCATCAGTTAGTGGAAAGTGTGTGTGATAAGGGGGAGAGGGAATTACAGGAACCGTTTGGTTGGGAGGAGGAAGTTAGGCAATCAGATGATTCTTTAAAGGTGGCTACGGGAGATCAGAGAAAGGGTTCGGGCATCACCAGTAAACGTGTTCAAAAATGGAGAAAGTTTGCTCGAGATCATGTTGACCAGTCATCCTACACGATTTCTTGTCCTCCTGTGGGTGATAAGCGATCTTCTGTTATGGCAGCTTTTGATGAGCCTATGATGGAGGCTGAAGTAGGGGTCAAAACCAAGAAACGATATGTGCCCATGGAGGTGGGCCCCACGAGATGGGCTCTTAGTTCCCAATGAAGTCCACCATCTTTTGGAATTGTCGTGGACTTGGGAGTCCTGCGGCAATGAATGCGCTCTACTCTTTAGTGCGCAAATACTCCCCGTCTATTCTTTTTCTTAGTGAAATAAAAAGTTCGGCAAAGAAGATTAGGCGTATTCAGGAGAGGCTACGTTTTGATAAAAGCTCTTGTGTGGAAGCGGATGGTAGGTCGGGCGGTTTGGCTATCTTTTGGTTGGAGGAGGTCGAATTGCGTATTTTGTCCAAGAATTCGCATGCTATTAACTGTTGGGTTAAGGAGGGAGAAGGGCTTTCGTGGCGTTTTACGGGGATTTATGGCTGGCCGGATAGTAGCCATAAAGCTATGACATGGGATTTGATTAATTCTTTGGGTATGGGCCATCATGGGCCTTGGATGATAGGTGGTGATTTTAATGAAGTCCTTCAGGAGTCTGAAAAGCGCGGGGGTGCGGGGTGTGATTTTAAGTGTTTTTGTGATTTTCGGGATTGCTTGGATGCTAAGCTGTTACGAGATATTGGGTCTCATGGTCATAAGTACACTTGGGTTAATAACCAGGTAGACGGCTTCATTGAGGAACGACTTGACCGAGTTGTGGCTAATTCAGATTGGTTAGCTTTGTTTCCTTCCGCTAGCGTAGAGAATTTGGTTTGGGATGGCTCTGATCACTTGCCCATTATTCTTCATTTCTCAGAGTTGGGTCGGAGTAAGGATAGAAACTTTCGTGAGGATAATAAGCTTTTTCCGGTTTGAGGCTCGGTGGGTTTATCATGAGGGTTTTGACTCGAGTTTTAAAAAGTTCTGGGATAAGTCGCGTGTACAGTTTAGGAATCATTGGCCTCAAGTTGTTGAGCATTGTGGTTTCTTCTTGAAGATTTGGCACAAGGATACTTATTTGGCTTCCCAACAGCGGATGGGTTGTTTGCTTAGGAGGCTCAAGGCGGTGAGAAAGTTGGGTCCTTCTCCTAGTGTTATCGAAGAATTGCGTCATCTTGAGACTGAGTTAAGGGGTGTGAGGAAGCAACAAGAGACCGACGCTTGGCAACGATGTCGTCCTTTCATTCTCCGAGATGGGGATAAAAATACGGCGTATCTTCACTCTAAGGCTTCTACTAGGAGGAGGCGAAATCAGCTTAAAATGTTAGAGGATAATTCGGGGGTCAAGCATAGGAGTCGTGAGGGCATTCAGAGAGTAGTAGTGGATTATTTTTCTAAATTGTTTTCGGTGTCGCGTCCTGAGATTACAGCGGATCAGGTTGATTTTATTTCGGGGCGTGTCTCTAGCCGTTTGTCTGAGGATATTTCTCGGCCTTATGATCGTCTTGAGATTGAAGCCGCTCTTACTGAAATGCACCCGTGCAAGTCCCCGGGGCCCGATGGTTTGCCGCCGGCTCTTTTTTATAAGAATTATTGGGGTTCGGTTGGGAATGACGTGTGTGATTTGGTGCTGAATTTTTTAAGTAATGGGGTGTTGCCGCAAGAAATAAATCATACATTGGTTGTGCTTATTCCGAAAACAAAGTGGCCGACTAACATGACGGAGTTGCGGCCCATTAGCTTGTGCAATGTATCTTATAAGTTAATTGCGAAAGTCCTAGCTAATAGAATAAGAATGTTCTTCCCTCTGTGATTGACGAAAATCAGAGCGCATTTGTGCCCGGTCGATTGATAACTGATAATATTCTTTTGTCGTCGGAAGTCTTCCCTTACATGCGTCAAAGTCAAGCAAAAAAAAGGGGATTCATGGCCTTGAAATTGGACATGAGCAAGGCGTATGATCGTATAAAATGGGATTATTTAGCTTGTGTCCTTATCAATATGGGCTTCCCGACGGTTTGGATAGATCGTGTCATGTCATGTGTGACCTCTGTTACGTATTCTTTCTTGATTAATGGGGAGGCCTCTGAGGTTTTAGTTCCAAAGAGGGCTTTGCGCCAGGGCGATCCCCTTTCCCCTTATCTCTTTTTGATATGTGCAGAAGGTTTGGGGGCCGTTATAAAGAAGGCGCATGTGGAGAAGGAGGTTCATGGTATCTCGATCGCCCGTCGTGCTCCTTTTATTTCCCACTTATTTTTTTCTGACGATAGTATGATTTTCGCCAGGGCTAATGACCGGGAGGCTATGACCATTTTGTCTATTCTTAAGAGGTATGAAGATCTTTCGGGGCAAACGGTCAATCTTGATAAGAGCAAAGTTTCTTTTAGCAAAAATCTTGACTATCGCATTCGGGCCAAAATTTCTGGGATCTTGGGTTTCAAAGAAGTGACTAGCCATGACAAGTATTTAGGTCTCCCTACTTCTTTTTCTAGGTCTAAAAAGATTTCTTTTTCGGGGATTAAGGATCGGATTTGGAAAAAATTACAAGGTTGGATGGAGAAACTCCTTTCTAAAGCCGGTAAAGAAATCTTGATCAAAGCTGTGGCTCAAGCTATTCCTACGTACGCTATAAGTTGTTTCAAATTGCCTTCCTCTTTTTGTGACAAGGTGGAAAGAATTATCAGGAATTTCTGGTGGGGTACGACTAATTCGGTGCGTGGTATTCCGTGGAAGGCTTGGAGTGACCTTTGCCGTCCTAAGCATGAAGGGGGTCTCGGGTTTCGGGATTTAAACTTGTTTAATTTAGCTCTCTTATCTAAACAATTGTGGAGAATTCATTGTTTCCCTAACTCTTTATTGGCCAGGTGTTTAAAGGCTCGTTATTTCCCCTCGACTTCCTTTTGGGATTCTCATGTTGGCTCTAATCCGAGTTTTACTTGGAGGAGTGTTTTTGGGGCGCGCCATATTCTTCAGTTAGGGGTGCGATGGAAAATTGGGGATGGGTCTAATATTAAGATATGGCAAGATGCTTGGCTTGGTGGTGGTGGCTCCGGAAAGGTCATATCAAAGCCTCGGCTTTTAGATCATAGTGCTACGGTGGGGGCCATAATTGATCAAGAGTTTCGTTCTTGGCGTATGGATTTGATCAAAGAAGTTTTTCTCCCTATGTATATTGAGCGTATTAAAATAACGCCGATTTGTGTGGCTAGTTACTCTGATGAGAGGGTTTGGTCCGCTAGTGAAGATGGCATATTCCGTGTTCGTGACGCTTACAAACTAGCTCTTGATTCGCAAGGAAGGACTTTGTGTTCCTCGGGGTTTGATGTTCTATGGAGGAAGCTTTGGAAACTTCACATTCCTCCAAAGGCGAAGATTTTTCTATGGCGTGCCTTTTGGGATATTATTCCCCACGGGGCTAATCTTTTAAAGAAAGGCATCAAGAATGTCGAAAATAATGGGCTTTGTAAACGTTGTGGGCAGTTGGAGAATTCATCTCATGTTTTCTTTAATTGCTCTTGGGCTAAGCAAGTTTGGAAGGAAGCTACTGATTTTTCTAACTTACTGTCCTTGTCTTCTTTCAGGGAATGGTTCGGGGCCATTTTGGATTGCAAACGAAAAGAGGAAGAGGAGTCCCTTTGCATGTGTTCTGGGCAAATTTGGTCTGCAAGGAATGACCTATACTTCGAGAAGTTGTACGTCTCTCCGGAGCTATGCTTCAAGCGTGCTGAGGATATGCTGAAGGAGTATAAGAAGGCCAATCTCGACGTCCTAAGTCTCATTTCATGCGTTCGATGGCTAGATGGTTGCCTCCTGAGTCGAGTTCCATTAAACTAAATGTGTATGCGGCTATTAAGGTGGTCGATGATCGTGTTGGCCTCGGTGTGGTGGCCCGTAACAAAGATGGCTTGGTTCTCTTGTCGGCTGCCAAGCCCGAGTGGCCTCTTGTTTCGGTGGAGCGTGCCGAACTTAGTGCAATTCAATGGGCTCTTGAGCTAGCCAAGGAGGAAGGCTGGATGAATATTGTTATCGAGAGTGATGCTCAGACTATCATCAAAGCTCTACAAGGTCGCACCTTGAGAAGTCATCACACTCAGACTATTATTGAGAATGTTCGTTGGGCGACCTCTTCATTTGAGCATTTGCACTTTTCTTTTTGTTACCGTGAGGCAAATAGCGTCGCTCATAGGCTAGCCAAAAAGGCTTTAGCTAGTTATTGTCCCTTTGTTTGGCGTGATGGAGGTCCTTGTTGGATCTGGCACTTTGTAGTTTCTGATATTTCCAATTAGTTCATTTGCTCGTTTTGATTTTCAAAAAAAAACATCAATCTTTAAAGATTGATGATAGCCCCAAGCTAACTATAAATATTAGGATTTTTTAGAGAGAGAATAGAGAAAAAGAATTGGGGATGCAAGGGTTTTTTATCATTTGTTTTCTACCAAGATAATCATATATAACTAGATAGATTCCCTTGCTAAGCACGGTTTATTATTAATATTATATATGTAATTAATTGTTATATGAATTTTAAATTATTGGTTTATAGAAATTGTATAATTTTCGGTAATATAAAAATTAAAAATTAAAAATTAAAAATTAAAAAGTATTCTAATCAAAATAAATAGATAAAATAAATCATGTAATAATAAATAAAACTTAATTAGTTAACAAAATTATTTAATCTTACAAGTATTCCCACCACCATTAACGTTCGAATATTCAATTAAAAATTAAAATTAAATAACATAAGTAGTAGAATTGGGATAAAAAACTCTTCTTATTATTGCAGTGACACGTGTTTAAATCTTTTATTGTTTTAAAATATAGTATATTTATAAGAATTTTAGATCAGTGTTTTATAACAATGATATAATGCTCGGTAATATAAAAACTAAAAGCAAAAAAATATTATAATAAAAATAAATAGATAAAATAAATAACAAAATTATCATTAATAATATATTTCACGCTACAAGTGTTCTCGTCGCCAAATTGGGAGAGAAAATTTTTCTTGTTGTTGTGATATGTGTCTAAATCTTCTATTGCTTCTATAATATTGCGCTAATTTTCGATTAAATTTTTTTCGGTTATTATATGAGTATGTCATATAATAATATTTTATACCTTGTGAGCATTTGATATTTATGGCACGGTGATTTTACAAAGAGCTTTGGAAGTAACATCAGTTGGTTTAAGGCCTGCCAACAAAAGAGTAGTGACCTAAGGATCCGAAATCTTGATGTATGGAATTTAGTGTCTGTGGGCAAGCTTGCATGGCATATCAGTTCAATGCAAGAGTCCCTATGTATCAAATGGGTGCGCGAAGTTTACACGAAAGGTGCCGATTGAATGCTCTTCAACCCTTCATAACGGTTAGCTGGGCTTTGAAGAGGCTCTATTCTGTAAATCTTCAATTAAGTGAGTGAATGTGCAGGAAGAACCATGGATAAATTAGTTTAAATGGGTGTCCTTAATGATAATGTTTGCCTTATGTGTAATGTTGCACCCGAGTCTATTGATCATACCTTTTTTCAATATGCTTTCAGTATACATTGTTTGCAGTTTATAGAGCGGTGACTAGCTATTCGAATCCCTCATGGTCTACACATACTTGCTTTCACGAAATGAAAGTGTCCTAAATTTCGTAGATCTCTAATCCTCACCAGTATCTTCAGCCTTACCTATATGGTCTGGCGAACCCGAAATGAAGCTATTTGGATGATCAGTATGAACATTGTTGTTGTTGTTGTCACTAAAAGGATCCTCTAGGAAGTGAGGTGTCGAACTTGGTTTAAGAGACTCTTTTAAGTCTAATTAACTTGTTTTGTTCCTTAAGGTGTTTCCTTCTCCTTTATGCACACAAAGAGTGAGGTGGTTCAACCTTTTCTAGAAGGTGGGTTTCACTTTTATACTGATGAAACTTATAAAAAGGAGTTGGTTACCCTGGGCTTTGTGTGTTGTACCTGTCTAAGTTTGATCAATAAAATATTTTTCTTGCTCAAAATACAAAAAAATAATAATAATAATAAGGGAAATTATCATTGGTGCCCCTGAGGTATGCGTTTTTATCAATGGTATCTAAACTTTTTTTTTTCCAATGGCACCCCTGAGGTTTAGTGGTAATTACAACCGTGACCTTTTTAAGTATTTTCTGTTAAAATTCCGTTAAGTTTCGAAATTAACCTAACTAGGGTTAGTTTCTTCTTCTCCTTCTTCACTCCTTCCATGGCTGTCATTCCTTCTTCACTCAATTTTCTATGTGGTAGTCGGTGGCCCAGCAGATCCAATGCTACAAGTTTTCTCCTTTTTCACCCTCTCAATCCAATCAAATCTTCCATTTTCTTCAATTTTAACAATTACCCACTTCAATTTTAACGGAGTGAAGAAGGAGAAATATAATTGAAAGTAATCAGAAATCAAAGCCAGGGTTTCCCCACTTCAAAACTTTATGGTATTGTTGTTGGTATAACAAATAGGACAAATATAATTGAAAGTAATCAGAAATCAAAACATGTAGATTGGTTGTTGAGTATTGAACCATCCAGTTTTGATTCTTATGCATTTTTGCACATGGGCATAATTTGAAACTATTAAACTAGAAAAATCAATAACATATTTTATGGGAAATTAAAAAGAGATAGAAAGAACTACCTGACTAAGAAGCTCGGAATAATCTGTCGGAAATGAAGTATCAGAAAGTGAGAAATTAGAAGCATAAGTTACAAATCTGATATGCTCATTCCTTCCTTTTAGCTTCAATTTATTAGTTCCATTTTTGGTACTCGATCTTAAAACTTCATTTTTGTAGCAATCTTTGATTTCAAAAAATGGGTATTTCCCAACCTATTTGTTAACAAATTTCAATGAATTGTAAGAGGAAATTATAAATCAAAGGAAGGATGAAAAGAAGAATAGAACTTACATTTGGTAATGGGTAAGAATGGGTTGTAATGGCCATTTTGGCGCCGGATAATGGCATTCTAATTCCGTTCTGTTATGAAGTGTTAACCAGAAAATAGTGAAAGGGGCCTTCTGTTGTCAAAGCCACATAGTTTAATGGATACTCCACACAAAAGGCCATTGGTAACTAGTGGAGTTTTAGTACATCATCAATGACAATACCCTTCTCAATTTCTCTTCAAAAATGGATTTTTCTGGGTTTTGAAGAAAGGACAACCATGGAAGGCAGCCATGGAAGGAGTGAAGAAGAAGAAGAAACTAACCCTAGTAAGGTAATTTCGAAACTTAACGGAATTTTAACGGAAAATACTTAAAAAGGTCACGGTTGTAATTACCACTAAACCTCAGAGGTGCCATTGGAAAAAAAAAAGTTTAGACACCATTGATAAAAACGCATACCTCAGGGGCACCAATGATAATTTCCCTAATAATAATAAAAAAGAAATAGAGAATTGAAACTTGACAACAATGCATATGAAACGACTGATATTACTAAGGAGAAATAAAAGAATAAAGATTAAGAGTCATGAATACAACCTTGTTGATATAAGAACGAAATGGTTATAAAACGGTTGTGATGATTTTCAGACGGTATGATTAGCTTAAGGTTGCAGTTTCATTTTTCCTCATCAATATCTAAACCTCTCATATTCCCCATTTTCTTCTATAAATACCTATTTCATGGTAAGTCAATACTCATGAAATACTACTCTTACCTTCTTAAATTGGGTTGTTTTTTAAGTACTTTTAATATATTGTTGCAATGATATTTTACTTGTTTCACAATTGTTAGTTAGTTGTGATACAACTTCTCTATTATCATCAGATGTGTTCCAGACAATCTTTTGTTTTGCTTCTTAGAGTCTTTTTTGGTTTTCTTGCTTTATTGTTTTGCCCTCGTTTCTTGTATATTTATTAGTTTTTTTGGTTTTAAAATCTTTTGTTTTACTTTTTTTGGATTCTTTTAGGCGTTGTATTTATCGCGCACGTAGCAGAGTCACATCTTTATCTTCCTCGACCCGGGGGACTCGTTTTGGTCGCACTCTCCTGTATGGGTATGAGTTGCCGCCGTCCTTCCCTCCCCAGACCCTGGTACTGAAAGTCTTTTTGGTGTAGCTTTTGATGATGACCACACGTTGCGTGTTGCAATACTTTCTTTTGCACAAAATAATTTTGTAAAACATCATAACTAAAAATAAAACTAACTTGTATACCAATTGTAATGTCACTTAAAGGTCTTCGACTTGTAGTTGGCGACAATTTGATAATATTTGATGATGGTAAAGGTGTCATAAATAAAATAATAATTATTACTTATAAAAATCTCAAAATATAATAAATAACTCCCCCCGAGCCACCAAAAACGCTAACGCTCCTACAAAAAGGAGAGCGAAAGCCAAAAAACCCCAAAAGCTAGCTACTTAGTTACAAGCATATCAATCATTTTACTGTTTACTCTCCCTGCAATCCTAAAGACTATACAATCAACAACCTCTTTCATACTAAGCATGTGGTTGTTGAAGACCTTTTTGTTGCACTGCATCCAGATACAATAGATCATTTCTGTCCAGAGCCCCACCATCAGCTTTGCTCGGTCTGTCTTCTTTTTGTTTATTTTGCTCATCTGATGGATTTCACCTTGGAAAGTTAGGTCACTGAGCCCCCGAGGAAGGAAGTTGAAGACGCGATCTCTGAATATATATATATATATATATATATATATATATATATATATATATATATATATATATATATATATATATATATATATATATATATATATATATATATATATAGGGGAGGGATCCAATGAGAAGGGGACTTAAAATGAAAAGGGTAAGAAGGATTTAGAGCCATTGATCTTACTAAGATAAAACGGATGAAAATAATTCAATTGATGGGTTGTTTTGAGCAAAAAATATAAACGTGCATCTCGTTTATTCAAACCAAACTTTTCTCTCTCTTCAAAGATAAACTTTCTCCTCTTACAACCCCTCTTCTCTTCGAAAAACTGAAAGATCTTTCAAAAAAAGGTTCATTTACTTTTAATTTGTATCAATTCAAGGTATTTTGCTTATTATTTCTATCAATCAGGTAATATAATCATATTCGATAAGAAATAAATGGTAGGGGTGGCAAACAGATCAGGTCGGGTCATTTTCAGGTTCGGGTCATATATAAATGGGTCACTAGAGCATTGACCCGGACCTGACCCATTTATTTAAGTGGGTCGAAAATTGAAACCCCAACCTGATCTGTAGCAGGTCGGGTCAACCTGCTATTTACCCACTTAACCTGTTGTGTCATTCGGGTTTTTTGGGTCATTTGACCCATAAGTTCAAGTCATCATAATTTGACCCATTTAACCTGCTAATGACCCATTTATCCATTCACAATTCATAACAAAGGTACATTAAAGTTTAACTATCCATCATTCATAACTAGTTTCTACAAATCATCCAAAGTCTTCAAAATGGTTGCATAATTCGTTACTACTACAAATCATCCAAAGTCATCCAAAACCAAAAGCAAACATAACTAGTTTCTACATCATAGTCTAAAATAAAGTAGCCGAGGAAGATGCTTTGGAGCTAAATTCATGTTGATCGAAACTTAGACTTAGACTTGGACTTGCACTAGGGCAAGATATGTCTTCTTCTTCTTCAACTTTAATCTTCATTACCAACCCACAAAGCTCATCCAATTGTGATTCCATTTTTGCTTCATTAACAAACAAAAAATAAGTTATCAAACAATAAAAACAACTAACCAACATTAACTTAGACATATTGCCATTGGTATATAGAAAATTACCTCCTTCAAATGTCCAATCCTTTAGACAAACAACAGCTTGAACAATGTTTGGCTTCAAGGCACTTCGATAGCAATCAAGTACACGACCACCAATGCTAAAGGCAGATTCGGAAGCCACGGTTGATATAGGAATGGCAAGAATATCTCTAGCCATTAAAGAAAGGACCGGATAACGAGAAGCAGTTGCCTTCCAATGCGCAAGAATATCAAGATTAATTGAACGAGGCACTAGTTGCTCCTCAAAATACATCTCCAAATCAGATTTCATACTCACAGTACTATGCTCATTAGAGAAACTATCAAAGTCCTATAAAAAGAATAAAACAAGCATTTACATTTAATCTTTAATAGGTAAAGAAACAATTAAAAACTTATATAATAAAATCAGAAACTTACAGTCATAAACTCATCGCAAGCATCTTCAACATTTTCAACATGTAAACTTCCATATTTTTGTCTTGGAGAAGTTGCAGAAAGTTTAAGAGCATAGATATTATATATTTCTTGTATTTTCTCCCTCACCTTAGTCACTTCTTCCTCATATTCAACACCATCTCCATAAACTTTTTTGAAACTCCATTGAACAAATTGAAGCTGAAACCTAGGATCTAACACAACAGCAATTGCCATAATGATGCTAAAATCACTCCAATATTTCCCAAATTTTTCATACATCTTACAAGCCATTTTCTTCATAAAACCATCTGTACTCTCCATTTCACTTTTTAAAAGCAATCTCACCCTCAACACATTAGGAAAGTACAAGTTAGCAGTAGGATATTTAGTCCCAGAAAAAGCAAGAGTAGCTTCATAAAAAACTTTTAAAAAGTTAAAAAAAATTTCAATTTTAGTCCATTCTTCCGCAGCAGGACAATGAATATAGTTTGCATGAACTTTCTGAAAATGAATTAAAGCTTTCTTGTAATACAATGCACTTTCAAGCATTAAATATGTGGAATTCCATCGTGTTATAACATCTTGTTTTAACCCCTTTGAGCTTTGAAGGCCTACATGCTCAATACAACTTAAAAATCGCTGTTTTCTAGCTTGTGAACCTTTACAATACTTCACACTTTCTCTCACCTTAATCACAGCATCATCAATTTCTTTCAATTGGACTACTAAGTTCAAGATATGTGCACAACACCTCACGTGAAAAAATTCCCCTGCACATAATAATTCAAGTTCACCCTTAAGACAATCTGCAAACACATCATTTGAAGCCGCATTATCAAGAGTAATGCTAAAAATCTTTTGCAAGATACCCCATTCTTTCAACAAGGAACACACATGATCACTTAAATGAACCCCAGTATGAGGAGGAGGCATAAAACAAAAATTCAACAACTTCTTTTTCAAGACCCAATGATCATCAACATAATGTGCGGTTAAAGTGATATATCCATCTGAGGTTATTGAGCTCCAACAATCAGAAGTAAGACAAATTCTACTACTAATTGAACCCAACAAAAATTTCAACTTTTCCTTCTTCATACATTTTAACAACATCAGCCTTAGAAGTATTACGTGAAATTGTTTTAGTAGTAGGATTTAAATAACTAAATAATCTCCTAATCCCTTCATATTCAACAAATTGGAAAGGGAGATCATGTCTTACTATTGCAAGAGCTATTAGTTCGCGAAAAACAGCAACATCAAAAGCAGGTAATCTATTTTCTAAACCAGCAGCAGAATTCTCCAATATCATTTGACCAACATCATGAAATGACCTCATTTTGCAATTTTTAACATGACGAATCAAATTTCCTGTCCCCATTTTACTATCAGCCCTAAATGTTTTTGCACATTTTTTACATTTACATAACAGATTTCCTTCTTCATCAGTTTCATCCACAAATTCAAAGTTCACCCACACACCAGATGTAAGTCTACCTTGTCGTTTAAAATTATTACCATTAATATGAATTGTTTTGTTACCTTTGTTTTTAGGATCCGTCTTGTTCATTGTGTCACTACTCTTAACCTCCACCAGATCTTCTTCTGATTCAACATCCACAGGTTCAGGTTCAGTGGTACTGGTATCCATTACCTTCAACAAAGACAATGAAAAAATAAGACTTAAATATTATGAAGGAAATAAAAAAACATACAGAAATACAGAAATTCAACAAAAACAAAAAACATACGAAATATAAAAACCAATAGAACACCAAATTATAAAAACCAATATAAAAACAGAGACGAAAGCACAAAGCACGAAAGAACATACAGAACTTCAAAAAACAGAAAGCACAAAACAGAGACGAAATATAAAAACCAAAAGCAAACAGAATCAAACACCAAATTATCCACAAAAGAACAGTAAAGAAACAGAGACGAAATCCAATAGATATTCGAACAATGAAACTAGAAGAGGAGAGAAATAGTTCTTACCTTGGAATTTGGCATTGAGGATTGTAGAATGGTAGATTGAAGAAGAATAGAGAAGACTAGAAATGGTGAGAATTCCTGAGATGCGCCGCACAGCCTTAGGCTTAGAGTAATTAGGGTTTTCAGTTTCACTTAGGGTTTTTTTTTAATGTTGAAATGAGGAAGGGGAAAAAAAATTAGTATATATATTAAAGGGTAGAAAAAATGAACCGGTTAGGGTTGGCTTGGGCTGGGCCTGGGTATTCCTTTTTTTCTAATATATGTATATTTTTTATATAAATATTCATGGGTTAATATTGGGTAATATGGGTCGACCTGGCCTGATTGACCCATTTAATAAATGGGTTAAACAGGTTTTTTTCGGGTTTAAAAATTCAACCTGAACCTAACCCATTTAATAAACAGATCAGGTCGGGTTGATCCATTTAAATTAATTGGGTCAAAAATCTAAACCCAAACCCGCTAATTTCGGGTCGGTTTCAGATCAGGTTAGCAGGTCGGGTCAACTTTTGCCAGCCCTAATAAATGGGTTATTATGAAGGTAACTATGTGCTAGATAAAGGTTACTATGTCCAAGAAAAAAATTACTATGTAGTATAATCAACTAATGGTCACTATGTCCTTGAAAAAGTTACTATGTCATTGAAGAAAGTTACTATCTTTCACACCAACAAACACACACCAGTCCACGCCTACATGCAAGCACGCTAACCACACCAGCAAAGTTTCTCAACAAAATTAATTTGAGTATTCTATAAATTGATTTCAACTGACAAAAACTTTGAAAAACATCATAAAATTAATATCATAATCACGAAAGCCTAACTTATAATTGATGATTTGTTCAACCATCACTAGGTTTACCACCACTAAAGATGATTCTAGCAAAAGCTATAAGAGAAGAAATTTAGCTTCGATCTATACTCATTAATGAATAACTCTTTATAATGGAAGCAATCTGAGAGTTGACACTATAATTTTTGAGAGAAAACTTCAAGAAAAAGAATCATACAAACGAATTGAAAAAATGGAGACCAAATTTCTTACAATAGGCTAATGGTGACATAAAAAATTTCAATGGAGATTATGGGCAGGGTACTGAACTTAGAAGATGAGAGAGGAAGAGAATAATGGGGATTTTAGAGTGAGAAACGACAAAGGCTAAAAAGAACAGAATGATTAGGTTTTAGAGTTTGGCATAATTTTCTTCATACAATATAGTTTCCAAGTAAAAAAATATAAACGCTACTAACCAAAAGTTAACCTTTTATTCCTAGCAAAATATTTATTTATTTAGTGACTTTAAAATTCTAAGTGATTATTGTAAGGTTAATGTTGAGTATTAATTGTAAGACTCTACTTTAAGATTATAATTGATCAGATTACTTTAAATTTATAATTAATCACTTTAGAACTTTAAATGTACATTCAATCAGTCCAATAAAAATTATCTCATTATAACTATATCATTTGAATTATTTTTTTTTAATTTTCGATACACAATTATTTTATTTTGATTGTCTACATTTTCCTTTTTTAGCTTGGGCTAAATGAACTATGGAAAACTTGGCCCATCATATAATAGACCCAATGAAAGCCCTACTTATTCTCGTCTTTAGTCTATTTGGGAAAACTCAATCAAATCTTCATCTCTATGCCAATTGCCAGCCGTTTTTGACATAAGAGTACCAACAGGCAACAACCCTTGCTCTCTCAATCTCTCTCTCTCTCTCTAATTTTCTTATTCTAATGGGTTTGTCTTTAATTTGATTCTAATCGATTAATTGAAACCAATTTCTTTGAAGGTACAATTGTGATAATTGTACCTACCAAGAATACTTCTCAAAATAATAATGCGTGTAGTAGTTGTAATATGACAAGATACAGATACATATTTGAAGGCAATTGTAATAATTATGATAAAAGCGCTGAATTTTTTTAGAGGAGTGTTTTCGGCATACATATTTGAAGGCAATTGTAATAATTATGATAAAAGCGCTGAATTTTTTTTAGAGGAGTGTTTTCGGCGGGGAACGAATCATTGTGGTAGTTATACGTGTATTGTTTTTGTATAGTTTATATGATGATTTGACTTTTTCTTGTTTTGCAGTGAATATGGCGTCTGAAGACAACAGCTACAATATACCTGAGGTTTTGATCTTTCATTGGAAATTTTCTTATTTTTCATGGCTTTTACATTACTTCTATTCTATATTAAATTTTGTTTTTGAGAGTGACGCATTATAAATGAATGAGAAACTTGTGCTGTGCAAATATTTTGATTGTCCCATTGAGAATAAAGATTGAGAAATCATATGTTGGACTCATAGTGAAAATTCTCAGAATGCGGACTCGTAAATTCGAAACCATTTTTGCGGTCATTTCTGAAAGCAATCTATGTTGCTATCAGAGTGGGCTCAAAACCCTTTACGATTTACGTTGTGATGTAAACTTTGGACTATACTAGCAAGTACTATGTGTTCCTCATTTTGTGTGTTTAAAGATTGGTTTTATTATCTATTGTTATTGCATTGTGCTGTTTGAAAATCCAAAATTACTGTTACATTATGTTATTTATAGGCATTTGCTATCTTAGTGCTGTACTGTGCGCCTGCCTTGTGTGTCTCGATCTTATCCTCGGCTGAAAATGCATCATCTGGGTGAGGAAAAGCCCACTACTAGAGCTGTATGTCTCGATGCATTTCGTGCCTTGTGTGCCCAGTGTGCCTTCTTGTTGGGCTAGATGATTAGTATAAGCTTGCTTGGTTAAAATAGAAATTAAACTTGAGATCCAAATTTACTTGAATATGAAAATTTGTTATAATACGTATATTTGTACGTATATTAATCTTGTTTTATGCTTAATCTACTGTCATTATGAAAATTTATGCTCTGGCGGCCAGCTTGCTCCATTTGATCCTACAAAGAAGAAAAAGAAGAAGAAGGTAACCACTCAAGAGTTTACTGATGAAAATGCGGCTCCATCAACAGATAAGACAGAGAACATGACAGGTATAGATTGTTGCATGGTGCGCCCTCATAGTTTTATGTGTTTACTTCTATTTTATTAATGCCTTTGGATTATCAATTTGGATGTATGAATTTTTTTACATTTAGAAAGTAGTTACTGTTGTGACAAGCTCCAAATCGCTCGATGATCGAAGGTTGCACGACCAAGGAAGCATCACAACACGAGAAAGTACCTGGCTGTCTGAAGCGCTCGACTGGTTGAGCGGATTTGGCTCGATCAAGCAACGTTCAACAGCTCACCAGTTGAAGTCCAGTAGGTACTGGATTGGGGCTCGACTTGTCGAGCAATTAGGGTAGGGTCGAGCGGATGGTCGAGCAAGCTTCAGCGAGGCTATTTTGCGGTTTCTATTTCGCTTGCGGAAATGTTTGGGCTTTAAGCCATTTTGTGCTAGGGCTTCTAATATGTTGTAGGCTATATATATGAAGCTTAGAACATTACTAGAAGTGGAGAGACTACACAAGAGAGAAAGCTAGGGTTTGGGAACCAAAAGAGTCTTCTTCTTTGTGTTAGTTTATGGGTGACATCCATTGTTGAATGGATTCACTAACTTGAGAGGGTTGTTCTCAAGTGTGTTTGGTTAGTCATTGATGTAATGTTGATTATATTAATGAAAGCAATCATCTTTTGAGGGGGAGGTATCATTAGATACCTCATAAACACTTGTGTGTTCTTGTTTGTTGCATCTCTTGTTTATACTCTGTTTTTTACTCAACTTCTTCATTGTTTCTGTACCATTTGAGGGTCTTAGACCTTCTCTTTCAGTTACTAAGATGTTTGAGGAAATTTTTTTATACTAATACTAAGATGAAAATTTTCATGATTAGTGTTAGACAAGATGCTGATTTTCTGATTTCCACTTTGTACAGTTTTTAATGAAGCTGAAATTGCTGGTTTGAAGAACAAAAAGATACCAGTATGTTGCATTTGAACTTGCTATTGCTGTGTGTTTTTGAGCTGCAACGTTTTGTTGAAATGTTATTTTGCAGGTTGACTCAAATTTGTTTGATGCTGATGGTGGAGAGGAGGAAGAAGGTGAGATCTGTACATGAGATATGATATTTTTCCCCACTGATTTTCTATAGTTAATGTTGATCCTTTACTTCAATTCGTGAAATTGTTTATAATTAGCTGATGTTGGAGATAATGAACAAGATGATGAAACTAATGACTTGCAACAACTTCAATCTCCTTGGGAAGGGAATACCAGAGATTATGAGTATGAAGAAGTAAGTTCAATTCATAACCATAATTGCTTAAGTTTGGATTTTTTGTTGCTTTGTAGTTCCTCCTTATAAACCTACACTTCTTTTACAAAGGTTTAACGCAAAAGAGAGAAGTGTAGCAATTAAAAATACAGTTTTGATAGAATTTGACATTTAACGAGTCTAGATGAGTTCCTTCAAGGTATCTTGTTTTCAACTTTGAACTATGCGTCTGGATGATTTTCCTCAAGGATTCGTAGGAAAGTATGAAATGTGATTGTATGGCATTGTATTTTTAAGTGTTTTCTATATGAATTGTAGTTCATTTCATTTTAATTTTCTATTGTTTGTAAATATTGTTGTTACAAATCTAGCTAAAAAGTCAATGCTTTATAGCTTGAATTTTATTGACAGCGATGTACTGTTTTCAAGTCCATGGTATAATTTTTTGACGGTTCTATTATTGGGGCTTTTGATTTTATGAACTATTTGTCACCTCAATGCAGATTTTAGGAAGGGTTTTCAATATTCTTCGCGATAACAATCCTCAATTAGCTGGAAACAGGCGTAGAACCGTCATGAGACCCCCACAAGTGATGCGTGAAGGAACCAAGAAGACTGTATTTGCAAATTTTACCGATCTTTGTAAGATGTGAGTTTCTAGTTATATATCTGTATATTTTAGTTTGTAGGTTATGTAGATTTTAGTAGTTCATATTGCAATTTTCCAACAGAATTTGAATTGATCTTTGTAAGATTTCTAATAATAATGCTTTGCCAAGGCATATAACTTTCATTAATTTAATGTATATGTGTTAAGTTTTATGATCCTGATATTTCATATGTAACCATTCTTGATGTCTATTTTATTTTTCCTTGTTCCTCCCATCAAAGCATCATATGTGTGTTGTGGTTAACTCTGTGCAGGATGCATAGGCAACCAGAGCATGTAATGAGCTATTTACTCGCTGAGTTGGGAACAAACGGTTCTTTGGATGGACAACAACGATTGGTAGTGAAGGGAAGATTTGCTCCTAAGAATTTTGAAGGGATCTTAAGAAAATATGCCAGTAAGTATTGCTGCATACTAAATGTGGAAGAAAGTATGCTTGAAGTGAAACTTTTGATATATTGTCTTCTTTATTTTAGATTGTCCTCATGATGTTTCTTCTGCATACATTGTGATTCTCTGCAACAATCATTGTGGATTAAGGACTAAGGAGTGAATTCGATTTCTCGAAACCTAGTTGTTAATTTATCGACTTACCATAGCCTTCATTTGGTGCATGTTGTTTTGACATTTCCAATTGTTAAGTGATTTTGTTTTTTTTTCTGTAGATGAATATGTTGTTTGTGTTGGCTGCAAAAGTTCAGATACCATTCTTGTGAAAGAAAACCGCCTGCTCTTTCGCCGTTGTGAACAGGTAATGTTGATACATGATATTCTCATCTCTTTAAGATTTTGTGGATTTCCAAATATTTTGTTACAGGCTATAATAATACTCTTAAATTTTGCTAGTAGTTTTGCCTTTCATTTCATTTTGTTTTATCTCATGCCAATATTATATATTCACCAAAAATTCAGTGCTTAAGGCTTTCATTGTGATAAGAGAAAGAAGTGTTTTTTGGAGCCTTTTTGATTATTTCTTGCCGTTTTTCTTTGTTCTGCCTGATTTTCCTTATAAACTAATGTCAACCCTTCGAAGTTTCGTCTACATTCTTTGACAATGGCAATGATATTGTATGTCGCCTATACACTTTTCATGATGGTGTTGTTTCTAGTGTTTCCACTTAATGGTCTGCCATTATTTGCCTTTTTTAAACTTAAACCATCATTGTATTTTTCTGAATGTTATTAATAAGACAAGATATGTTACAAGTATTTTGGGACTTACTAGTGGAAGTTGTGAACCTTTGACAGTGTCTTGTTGCCTTTCAAAATGTTTTAAGATGAGCTTTTTGAACATGTATGAGATTACTTGCGTCTCCACTGAAGATTTACTGAGGGATTGATGACCATAAGGTTTGCAAACATGCCAATGTATGGTCCTGTAATGATCTTTCAAAATTTTCGCCTACATTGTCTGACTATGCGTTGATACGTCTATGTTTGTGTCTAAGGCCTTTGCATCTCATGTCATGTTTAAAGTGGTTACCCTTAATTGTTTGTCAGCTTGTTCTCACATTTAACCTCTATCCTGTTCTTAACTAGTCAAAATTTATTAGCAGTACAACTATATTGTTACTTAAGTAGAAATTTTGGGCATTTGAAAGTATCTTAATGTCTTTAAAAATGTAGTTCTATTGCCTGTCGTAATGGTTGCGCTTCATTGCTTTCCACCTTGTTCTTTCCTTAAAACTTCGAACCTTTTATATAGTTAATATTTTTTTTATCTGGTTAAGATCTACTTGAAGTATTTTTGTTACTTTAGCGGAAGTTTTGAACATTTAAAAGTGTCTTAATGCCTTTCAAAAAGTAGGTTTATTGTTTAGGTTCTTTATATTTAGTTTTGGACTTGTAATAAGTTTTACTTGCATCCCAAAAGAACGTCTAGTGATATTGATTGTTACTGTTAAAGTGTGCAAACATGTCAATGCAAAGGCCTATAATGACCGTAAAGTTTTGCCCTACATTGCCTGACACTGCAATGATATGTCAATATTTTTGTTTGAGGTTGCCATGGCATCTTTCGTGGTGTTTGTCGAAGAGTTATGCTTTAATTGTTTGCAATCTTGTGCTCACGTTTAACTTAAAACCTTCATTTACTTTTATTAATTGGTCAAGTTCTATGAAGTATTTTTTTGCCCACCATTGGAACTTGTGGACATCTGAAAGTATTTATAGTTTTGCTGGTTGATTTCAGAATTTAGTGTGTTTTAGATTGTACTTGTAAGCGAGATGAATGTTCACTCATTAATTGCTAATAATCCCAAGTAGAACTGTGCAACTAGCTAGGCCCTTGATCCGAACCTTTATTAATTTCTTTAAATGAGTTGGGCCTAAACGGGTCAGGTTTTGGGATAGTGAACTCAGGGGCCTGTGATGAATGATGATCATTACAATAAATTGCCTACATTGGTTGATTTTCATAGTGATGAACAAATATATGAATGTGAGTCCTTGCTATCCTTTAATAAATCATGTTTTGGATAGAATCGAAAGATTATATATGAATGTTAGAAACCCATTATGAATTTAAAGGGAATAAACGCTTTGAAGTTAAGCAAGGATTTCGATCTTTAACGTGCGCTTTCTCTTTGCTGCAGTGTGGTTCCTCACAGTCTGTTTCCGATGTGAGCAAGGGGTTTATGGCTCGTGTTGGACGCAGGGCTGCTGGATGATATATTCTGTAACGTTTTAAGAGCCGGTTGCCTTTACACTAACAAATACTATTTTGGTTATGAAGGGGGTGGTAAATAGTGATACTTGCTCAATTAATAATATTTTCTTTGGATTATTGTTTCAAATTTTGAGGTTTCTCTTTTAATAAATTAAATGAGCATTTTTAGTTCTCTGACATTTGAGCTATAGATTTGATACAAACATTATAAAGCAAATAGTGATACTTGCTGATGATACCTTTATCTGTTGGACCATCTTTTATGGTGACCCA
>CM033460.1:5049665-5054756 GCA_019425755.1 Amaranthus cruentus | reverse complement strand
GTGTGGGGGGTGTGTGGTGGGGTGGTGGTGGGGTGGTATATAGATTAAAAATCCAAATACTTGTTATATGAAAGAGGTCACAAAGATGGCAATAGCTTTTTGGCCTAATGGCTATTTCTACAATAAAGAAAATTTAACCCCTTTTCCCCAAATTTGGGGGGTGGTCGGGGGGGGGGAGGATGAGGGAGATTTGGGGGAAAAAGAAAAAAATGCCTTTACCCCCGGAAGTGGAAAAAGGGGGAATAGGGAAATCAACAACTAAAACGCCAAAAAGGACCATCAAAAAGGGCAAACCGGGTAAAGCAACCACATCTAAAAGAACCCCCCGGGTTTTTGGGGTAAAGCAACCGGAAAACCAAAGGGAACACCCCGGGAAAAAAGGGCCCCGGTTTTAAATTTTATGAATTGAGGGGGAAGGAAAAGGCCCTTTTCAATTTAAATGCAATTAAAAAAATTCAAGTTTAAAAAACCCCGGGAAAGGGGGGGAACCCGTTTTTTCAAACCAATAAATTTGGAAGGGGATGGCAGAATAGGGTTAGGAAAGATTCCAAAATCAAATCGAAGCAACAAACGAACGATTTAGGCATTGATGAGAAAAAAGGGGAGACCGGAGGTAAACATGAAAAATTTCCCTTCCGGGAAAAAGGGGACTGCCGTGGGGGCCCCAGGAAAAAAAAATTTTCGAAGGGAAAAAAATTTTTCCAAAAAAATAAAAATTGAATGCCTCAAATTTTCCAGGGGAAAAGGAAGAAGGCAAATTGGGTCCCTGATTTGGGGAAAATTTAAATGGGGGAAACTGGTTTTGAGTTGTGGGAGAATGCTTCAATTGACATCTTAGGTTTTTCCAAAACTGGTCCGAAAATGCCCGGGATTTAAAACGATTGGTACTATATTTCAAAATTTAAAAAAGTAAGGGGAATACTAAAAGGAGGGCCTTACTTTTTGAATAGAGCTTTAATGGTAGTAAAGAAATGGAATGTAAAATTTGATTTCAAAGCTGAGATTTTGAGGGTGATACCAGTGTGGGTTCGCTTGCCTAGTCTCCCTCTTCATTGTTGGGGGGAAGAAACGCTTAGTAGGATAGTGAGCGCGGTTGGAGTCCCTATAATTACAGATGAATGTACAGCAAAACAACTAAAGATTTCATATGCTAGAGTCCTGGTTGAAGTTGATATTACCAAGGATTTTGTGAAAGACATTAAGGTTCGGGATAACACAGGAAGAGAGTTTTCACAAAAAGCCATCCCAGAGTGGCGTCCGTTCTTTTGCCACAAATGTAACAAGGTTGGCCATGAGTGCAAGGAAGGTGATGCTCCCAATAAGCACATAGGGGCAAGAGAGAAAGAGGAGAGGAAATCAAAAGAAACAACAATGTGGATACCTTTAGAAATAGCCCAAGTCATGAAAGATGTCACGAACATTGTAGAGCTCCGAGAAAAACTGACAACACCCTCACCTAGGGATGAAGAAGCAGCTGAGGTTGAATGTGAGCCTCCTAACAGCTCCCAGAGGCAAATGCCTATCCCATCAAGCAATCCTGAGGAAATAGAAGAAGGGGAATGGACACCACTCGCGCCAGGGAAAATTGCGCGCAAACATCTTAATAGGGTCACAAAGAGTACAACGACCTACATAGCCCAAGTAGAAAAGCAGTTGAGTATGCAGGAATTAGAGGATGGAGAAGATATGGCAGCTGGAAGTCACCAAAGGGGCGGGATCCCTGAAAATCCCTTTGACCAATGATTGTCGCAACATGGAACGTGCGGGGCATGAATAGCCCTGTCAAAGCCAAGGAAGTGCGAGATTTCCTTGAGGTAAACAATATAAGTGTAGTTTGTTTGATGGAAACAAAAATTAAAAAGCAGAATGCGAGTAAAATTCAAAAGAAGCTGGGGAATAAGTGGGTCTGGAGCACTAACTACGACCATCACGACAAGGGTAGAGTTTGGGTTGGGTGGAGAACCGACAAATGGAAACTTGAAACGTGTGGCACTCACCCACAATTTATTGCCACAAAAATCACCACCTGTGACTCAGAAGACGTTCCACATTTTCTTCATATATGGGCTTCATAATGTTCCAGATAGAAAGCATTTATGGCAGGACCTGCAGAGGGTTGGTCACGACACCCCTTGTCTGTTCATTGGTGACTTCAATGCGGTGTACAAAGAGGATCATAGGAAGAACGGTTCACTGTTTACTACGTATGAGACTTATGATATGCATAGTTGGATGGAAGACATGGAGCTTCAGCCTCTTCTAGCGCATGGGCACTCCTACTCTTGGTCCAACAAAGAAGAAGGGCAAAACTGGATCTTAACTAAGATTGACCATGCCATTGGAAACATGCAATGGATGGATAACTTTGGTCATGAACATGTTAACTATGCTAATGCTCAGTCCTCTGACCATACACCCTTAATCTTAAACCTTGACCGCCAGCAGCATCAGAGGAGAAACCCTTTCCGCTTCTTCAACTATATGTGTCACCACCAAGAATTCTTGATTGTTGTGAGGGATTCTTGGAAGATCAAAACAAAAGCTGTGGGGTTGCAAAATTTGTGGTACAAGCTGAAAAATGTTAAAACCGGGCTGAAGGGTTTACACACAAAGGAGTTTACTAGGATTACAAGCAAGATCAAGACGTGGGAAAAGAAGCTTGATCGCATCCAAATAGAGCTGCAGTAGAACTCGATGACCGATGAGCTTCATCAACAAGAAAAGGAAGCTATCAATCAGGTCAGGAAAAGGAGAATTGTTGAGGATATGGCCCTCCGTCAAAAATCCAGAATTAATTGGCTTAGAAGTGGAGATGATAACACCGCTTTTTTCCATGCTACCATTAAAGAGAGGCGCGCTTCTAACGGTATCCACGAGTTACTTGATAAAGAGGGAAACTAGCTCAAATCTGAAGATTCAATCCAGAATGAAATCATTCTCTTCTATAAAAATTTTCAAGGTACAGCTTCTAAAAACCTTGTTGTGATAGATAGGGACACTATGAGAGCGGGGCCCCAACTTAATGCTACTCATGCTCAGATGCTCATCCAAGAGGTCAGTGAAACAGAGATCAAAGAAGCTCTCTTCGGGATGAATGACAATAAAGCCCCAGGAGTGGATGGGTTTAATGCTTGTTTCTTCAAACGAACTTGGGATATCATCAAACAGGACCTTATTGGGGCTATTAAGGAGTTCTTCAGTAAGAGCAGTATCTTCCCCCCTTCAACTGCACTTCAGTTACCTTGATTCCGAAGACGAACCCGGCAAATAAAATTGGCGACTACCGTCCAATTGCTTGTTGTACTGTGTTATATAAAATTATTTCTAGAGTTCTTGCAGGGAGAATCCAAAAGGTGATAGGAGAGGTTATTGACCATGCGCAATCAGGATTCATCCCAGGGAGACAGATGGCAGACAACATTTTGTTGGCTGCTGAGTTGATTAAAGGGTATTCTCGTAGAAACAACAACCTAAGATGTATGATAAAGGTCGATCTCAGGAAAGCTTATGACTCTGTCGACTGGGGGTTCCTTCGCACAACTATGGAGGAAATGGGGTTCCCTCAAAGATTTGTGGGCTGGATCATGACTTGTGTCTCGACGGTGTCTTTTTCTATCCTGGTGAATGGCGCCCCAACAAAGCCCTTCCGTGCGGAGAAAGGTTTACGTCAAGGTGACCCTATTTCTCCTTACCTATTTGCTATTGGTATGGTCTATCTTTCCAGGCTTATGAAGAGGAATATGAGCTCTCCGAATTTCAAGTTCCACCCTAGATGCAAGAAAGCCGACATTACCCACTTGCTTTTTGCTAATGACCTCCTCATGTTTTGCCGGGTAGATGCCACCTCTATTAGCAGCATTATGGGTACCATTGATAAGTTTTCCAAGGCTTCAGGGCTTGAGGCCAATAGGGCTAAAAGCAATGTCTATCTAGCAGGAATTGATAATCAGACCAAAAGCTGCATTCTTGCCCAATTGCATATGGAGGAAGGAGAGTTCCCCTTTAGGTACTTAGGGATTCCGCTTCACTCCAAAAAGCTGAACGCCAAAGACTGCAGGCCGTTGGTCGACAAGATTGTAGGCAGAGTCAAGTTTTGGTCCTCAAGACTTCTTTCCTATGCTGGAAGGATCCAGTTCGTTCGCAGTGTCATAGGTGGGATGCAAAACTTCTGGGCCCAAATCTTTTGCCTCCCTAAGAAGCTTATCAAGATGGTCGAAGATGTGAGTCGCTCCTTTATTTGGACCAGAAAAGAGGGGCTGAGCAGGAAAGCTGCGGTTTCTTGGAACCAAATGATCTTACCCTATTCAAAAGGGGGTTGGAACATTAGGGATATGCATAAGTGGAACAAAGCGGCTATGATCAAGCACTTATGAAACCTGGCAAATAAAAAAGATAACTTATGGGTCAAGTGGGTTCATATCTATTATATGAAAGAGCAAGAAATCCATAATATGAGAGTCTCAATCCATGCTTCATGGAGTTTCAAGAAGATCGTCAATCAAAGAGACATGGAAGACCTCATTGGGGGATGGGATAATCTCATCAAAGGGGATAAGTTCAACATTGGAAAAGTGTATAATCTGCTCATTGCTGATGCTCCTAGGGTGCCATGGGGGAATATTATGATCAAGAACTTTGCCAGCGCTAGAGCTAGGTTCATCACTTGGCTAACGGTTCAAAATAGGTTGACAACCAAAAACAGGGTGGAAAAATGGATGGTGAACATCGATACTAATTGTGTGATGTGTAACAGGACTACTGAGACTACGCAACACCTTATGTTCGACTGCCAGTATGCCCAAGATATTAAAAGCCGCCTTTTCAGCTTCCTTCACTACAGGCTTGCAGACACTAGCTTCTGGAATGAAATTCTGAGGATCAACAATCTGAACAAGAAAAAGACTGATCGAGCTAAGCTTATTGCCGGAGTGTGGACTGAGATGATCTACAGCATATGGATGCAGCGTAATAGGATAATTTTTGAAAACTACAATTGTAACATTAAAGATGTTGTAAATAATAATGTTTTTAGAGTGGCAGGGAGAGTGAATGATAGAATAAGAGAGATGCTTGTAACAAGGTAGGGTTGTT
>CM033460.1:4929665-5047165 GCA_019425755.1 Amaranthus cruentus | reverse complement strand
CTAATCGGTTTATATGATTGATTGTATCTCATTGTGAATTTTCATTCTCATAACCCAGGTAATACAAGATGAAAAGGCTTCAACAAGTGGAGAGAAGAGAAAGAAACCACAGAATCCCAAAGGAAAAGGCAAGACAAAGGTTAATGATGATGTGATTAAGAATAATAACTAAAGAAGATAAAAGGTAATGCTTCTACAAGCAACAATCCTTCTACTAAAGGTAATCTTGCAATTTTGGATGAAAATTCTGGTTCGAATTTGTCTTCCAATGGATTCCAATGTGAATATTTTGCAGGATGATGACAGATCTTGGTGGATTGATTCGGGGGCCTCAAGATATGTGTGCAAGAGTAAACATTGGATCAAAACTTTATATAATGTTGTGAATGTAGAGAATATCTACATGGGAGATAATTCATTAATCGAAGTCTATGGCAAATGACAAGTGGAACTCTTGTTTACATCGGGAAATACTTTAGTCCTTAGGGATGTATACTTTGCTCCTGATATTAGTAGGAATCTTGTTTATGGTCCTATCTTGAAACGATGAGGATATTAGTTGGTGTTTGAAGCCGATAGATGTATAATATCTAAGTATAACTTGTTTATAGATCGTGCTTATTAATGTTGTACTTTGTTTAAACATTCCTTGAATAGTAATCCTAACAACATGATATGTAATATAAATATGTGTGATGATTTACATTAGTTATGGCATCTTAGATTAGCACATGATAACTTTGGTAAAGTTTCTTTTATGTCTAAGCATGAGTTAATACCTTTATATGAACAAAAATCTGAAAATTGCAAAACGTGCATGCTTAATAAGAGAACAAGAACGCCTTTCAAAAGTGTTGAAAGAAAATCTGAAATTTTAGAACTTATACATAGTGATCTTCCATCATTAGGCAATAAAAGATATGTAATTATTTTTATTGATGATTATTCAAATTTTTTTTATGTTTTATCTTTTGCATTCAAAAGATGAGGCACTTAGCTCTTTCAAAGTTTACATGAATGAAGTTGAACTTCAAATTAATGGTAAACTTAAGAGTATAAGAACTAACAAAGGAGGAGAATGCTATGATCCTCACTACTTCCAATCAATGAGAATTATACATGACTCAATCATCGGCTATGTACCATAATCCAATGGTTATGTACCATAATCCAATGGTATGGCGGAAAGGAAAAGTAGAACTCTTCAAGAAATGGTTAATTCCATGTTATCATACTCAAATTTGAGCGATGAATTTTGGGGAGAAGCAATGTTGACTGCATGTCACATTCTTAATCGGGTTCCATTAAGAACCAATAAGGAAGCTCCTTATGAAATATGTTACCAAAAGAAACCAAACATAAGTTATCTTACAGTTTGGGGTTGTGCAAAAAAGAGAAAGAAACTCGGTGAACGAGGTCTTGAATGCATCTTTATAGGTTGTGCAAATCAAAGCAAAGCCTATAGGTTCTATGTTATAGAATAAAATGACTACATATCGATCCATTCGATAATTGAGTCTAGAGATGCAATATTTGATGAGAATATATTCTCATTAATTGGTAGACAAATAAATCTACACATAAGTACTTATGACAATGTTGAACATGAAAATATTCAACAATAAAATCCACATGAAGATGATATTGATGAAAATCAACAAATTTTCTTGCAAGATATTCTCTTGGATGAGGAAAATATTCATAGAAGGAGTTAAAGACAAAGAAAAGCAAAGACTTATGCTCTCGACTTTCATGTATATCTAGTAAAATATACTAGAAATGACGTTCATTCTAGTGCTCCATATTTACTAAATGTGGAAGGAGACCCATTGACGTATAGCGATGTTATGGCATCACAAGATAGTTCTTTTTGGAAGGAAGCTATCAATGATGAAATTGATTCCATCAGGGGAAATAATACGTGGGTATAAATTGATTTACCTTCGTTTTGTAAACCAATTGGTTGCAAGTGGATCATTCGAAAGAAGATGAGAATAAATGGTACTATTGATAAGTTTAAGGACAGTTTAGTGGCACAAGGCTTTCGACAAAAGCATAGTAGTGTTAGCTTCGATTCGAAATATAGTGATTCATCAAATAATCGTCAAAACCTCTTTTTGTATGAAGAATTAGATGAAGTTTATATGAAGCACAACCGAAGGCTTTGTTTTGAAAGACATGAAAATAAGGTGTGTAAACTTGTAAAGTCATTATACGGACTAAAACAAGCACCGAAACAAAGGCATCAAAGTTTGATAAGACGTTTTTGTCCTTTGTATTCTAATTGAACCAAGCCAATAAGTGCATTTATAGAAAATTCGATGGGCAAGGGAACTGAGTCATTATACGCCTCTACGTTGTTGATATGCTCATATTTGGTACTAATTTAGTACGGGTTCAAGAGACAAAAGACTTTTTGTCAAGCTCATTCCAAATGAAAGACATGGGGGGAGGTCGATGTGATCTTAGGAATCAAGATTATAAGAAATGGCAATAGAATCAAATTAAGTGAAGGATCATTACTTCGAGAAAGTACTTAGAAGATTCAACATGTGTGAGACAACTCTGATGTCAACCCCTATGGATCAACATATCAAGCTTTGTAGACATGATCATGAACCAGTTTCGCAATTAGCATATTCAAAGGTTATTGGATCTCTAATGTATGCGGTGACTTATACGATACCTGATAATGCCTTTGTAGTGGCAAAGTTCAGTAGGTTTACAAGTAATCCAGGACCGCATCGCGGTTAGAAGAGTATTAAAATACTTAAAGGGTACTGTGGATCGTGGTATCACTTATAGTGGAGAACCTTCAATTTAGAAAAGTTATTTTGATGCAAGTTGGATCACAAATAAAGTAGACAATTCTTTTACAAATGGTTGGGTGGTCATTTATGGAGGAAGAGCCATATCATGGTCTTTTAAGAAACAAACATGCATTGCCGATTCCACTATGGCTTCTGAGTTTATAGCGCTAGCGTCTGCATGAAAGAAAACAGATTACGAGATCTCATGTTTGAGATACCGATATTACCAATTCCTATATCACCGGTGGCAGTTCATACAGATTCACTAGTAAAAAAATTCCTTATTTGTATCTTGTTTTTAAGCTTATTTGTATCGCATGAAAGAAAACAGATTACGAGATCTCATTTTTTAAATTAAAACATATATATAATGCTATATATATATATATATATATATATATATATATATATATATATATATATATATATATATATATATATATATATATATATATATATATATATATATATATATATATATATATTCTTTTACATAATATCCCCTACTACACTTATATATATATGATCACATACAATCGAATAGTAGTACTACTATTGCTTGTACAAAGTTACATTTAGTTTAACAAAATGTTCAATCTAAAGAACTTTCCCCATTTCTCACGAACCTCGTCTATTTCATCTTGGCTATATGTGCTTGATCTTGTAGTATACTCTTTCAAAACAAATAACAAACAAAACTAATTAAAATAAATACATTTATTAATGCAATCTATACAACAAGCTAATACCTCATATATAATATATTGTAACTTGAAAATAAATAACAAAACAAAAAGACATTATAAATTCCACCAAATACAAAAATTCTGCAGAAATTTTGACAGAATTTCAACTGTAAAACGAATAATTCAAAAATTTTTAAACTCATGTACCTGCAAATAAACTTAATACAATAAAAGTGGTGTTCTTAACCACCTTTATTCTTTTCCACACCACAAAAAATATTCCCAAAGTACAATGAAAGTGGTGTTCATAACCATTTTTTCTCCAAATTAAACTAAATAACTAAAGTATGAGGTCAGATTTCCCAAAATTTAGTGAAAAGACGATATGCTACAAAAGAAAACATCTCTAGTTTCTGAAGTTTACGTCAAACTAAACATACAACAAGCTTTCTAATGCTTTCCTTCCAAAACGCCCTGCATGCGTGAAAACTGCATCTTTGGTCTTCTTTAGAATATTATCCTCATCATCAATCTCACATCGCTGACGGTCATTCTATGATGATGTTAAGCTCACTACAAGAGTAAACTGAGCTGCAGCAGCCCATCGGGAAAATGCCAGCCATCTTCTTTGCCCATCTAGCTAATCTATCATCATCTGCAGTTGATCTATTTTCCCCTTCATTTCCAAGTAAAGCCTACGCAAATACTGAGCATTTGCAACTCCAGTACTTTGAACTATCTTAGAGAATGCACTTTCATTATGTAGCAGATGTTTCTCTGGGGTATCATATTCTACTACCTGCGGAGTTATGTAACGTTAAACCAACAGGCAACAAGTTTCAATAATAAACAATTAAGCATTTGACAATGAAAACTAATTGCTATACGACGCTAAAATACCATTGGCATTGTAAAGTAATGCCCAAACATTCTTCACTCATCAATGGATGATTCATATAGAGAAATCAATTAAGTAGTGAGTAGTACGTATGGATAAAGGAAGTGTTCAAAAAGCCAAGCACGACGAACGGAAACATCACGCTCAGGTAGACCACACTGGGGGGCGCCAAGCGTTATGCTGCATCATGCCAAGCTGTTGTAACTTTCGCTGCTGTTCAAGCTGGTGATCCACGAACATCAATCTGGAATCACTACTGCCTTCCAGTTTTACAACTGTTGTATTACTATTATTGTGCTAATAGCCTAATACTCAAATGAATCATTCAATTGGTTTAATTCCACATGTACTAAAATCTTAACATAGAAACAACAAACCCTAGAATTTTAATTAATATAGGTTGATATCAATTAGGTGTATGGCAAATGAATAAACAATCAAAGGAAGCAAGTTAATGAATCTGTAATCTCAGTTCTTTAGTCTCGACCACTCGTAACAATAAAACGAAGGAAACAAATGAATCAACAAGCAAATGAATCTGTAAACTCGATTTTTTGTTTCCCAAAATGAAAAAAACAAACGAACAAGCTAATGACTGAACAAATGAATGAACAAGCAAATGAATCTGCAAATGAATGAACAAGCGATACAAATAGAGGTTACTAATGGGAGTTTTTTTTATTAGTGATTGCAGGACGACATTGGTGAAGGCTTATGGTCAAGTGTATAACGGTAAATCTCGTCATATTGCTCTTAGGCACAACCTAGTGCAAGGATATATCGTTATTGGGGTCATATCTCTTGATTGTGTGAACACTAAGTTCAATTTGACTGATTTCTTCACTAAAGCCTGATGTGCTCGTTTTTAGAGCACATTTATCACCTTATTCTTGCGTCGAGTCTTTCGTTTTATATCGGTTTTTACATATCTTACGCATGATTTACCTTGATCTTATCTCCATGGCGCTTTAAGGTGTTTTTAAGTGTTTGAGGACATTTTGAGGTGTTTTCGTTGCGTACGAGGCTTTGACACTTGAATCGAGGAAGAGGCGCGCGTTTTGAGGCATTCCCGAGCATTTCAAGTCATTCCCAAGCACCTCGCAAAGTCCCATTACGTTCCGGCACTTCAAAGATTCACTTCAAAGGGGAAGAGGTTGCTCGACCTGGATTCAGTCGAATCCCAGGTCACATTCGGTCGAATGACCTGTTGCTGCTCAAGATCAAAGTGCAAAGCCGCGCATTTGGGCGAATGAAGGCCACATTCGGGCGAAGCTTCTTGCATTCGGGCGAATGTAATACTCCATTCGAATGGATCTATTTTTCACTAGGGATCAATTCAAGGCTACTAGAAACCCCGAATGAACTTCATATGGGCGAATGAAGGTCCATTCGGGCGAATGGGACTTAAAACTACGTTGTTTTATTTTTCGCACGCCAAATCCACGTAGGATCTTTTAGGGTTTTTTCCCCCACTTTGTATAGCCTAGATAAAGACTCTAATCTGAATGTTTAGGGCATGACTTGATTAGGAGTAACCCTCCCATTCTTGTTCATCAACTATTTTATGCTTTTCTCTTCATTTTTGCCCTAGATTAGTTTAATTCTTTCTCTAATGTTTTGTTCTTCCTTTTAGCACTTTCATTAATGTAAGTTTCCTTTATTTATTGCTTTCCTCTCTTTATTGCTTTCTTTAATGCTTTCATTTAATGCTTTTCTAGTGTAGATTTATTGTTTTCATGTCTTTTGATTCCTTTATGCTTTCTTTCATGTTTTCATGTTCTTCTTCCTTCTCATTCTTTGTAGAGTAGATTTAATGCTTTCTATCTTTATTGTTTTCACTTTCACCATGTTGGAGTAGTTGATTTAGGGTTTTGGGTTAGAGAAACCTTAGGGTTTTGGTCTTCTGTTTAATGTTTAGGATTAGGGTTGAGATTGATGTTGATTGCTTGATTGATATTCGAGTCGAATCTTGTCCTGCCACTCCTCGTGAGACATAGGGCGATTATGGGTCGTTTGCATGACTATAGGTCACCAACTTCCCCTCGATGTCTTGAGTGTCTGGATCGATCTTTGTTCGATCTCCCTTGACCTAACCTATCTATATTTGCAATGGACCTACCTAGGGTGGACCTAGCCTAAACCCGCTTTCTTTCATTGTTTGTTATTTGTCTTTAGCATAGTTCACCCATCCTCTTACCTACCAACCATCCAACCTTTCCCACACCAAACCTTTAGTCTAGCATCCCTTGTCTCTGTGGTTCGACCCCCGACTTACCATTACACTAGTTATAGTAGTATTTAGGGTGATTATAAGTATTGTTTTCATAGCTGTTGTTTTAGCGCATAAGGACGCGTTAAAAACCTATTATCAAAATGGCGCCGCTGCCGGGGACAAAGCGTTTGTTTAAATTTTAGTTTTGATGTGATTTGTGAAGAGTTTTGTTTTTTTTTCCTTGTTTTTCTTTATGGCTAGTTTCATATGCCAAACCGAGCGTGAGCGTTTTTGGAGCTTCTTTGTTAGATATGGGAAATTCTTCCTCCCTGGGCGTTTTATTAATAGATGGCAAATGTGTCATCACCTTTATGGAGGATTGAATGGTGATACTAGGAGGCTCGTAGATGAGTTTTACCATGACATGTTCCTTGACCAAACCCCTGTAAGTTATCTGAACTTCTTCAAATGGTGGGCCAAGGACAACTTTAAGAAAGAATACCCCTATCACCCTTCCCTTGAAGTTCCACCGGCCTACCCCTCTAGTTACCCTTGGGTTGAAGAAGGGACCGAGTTGGAGAGAGCGTGGAGTATTAACACTTTTCGAAGGGTTTTTTAGGAGAGACTAGAGACCCATGACCACCCTGTGCCCATGGCGTTACACCATGACCTAGACTCCCCTCACCCTATTGCTTACTCCCCTCATTCTCTTGATAATCAACCTTCTTGTGTTGATGCACCACCCACCGGTGAGGTTCATGATGAGGTTCCTTGTGCCCCTCACCATGATGAACCCCTCACATATGTGCATGATCATCTGACCAGTGAACCTAATGACATAGAGGTAGATATGTGCATGATTAAGGAGTCTCAAGTGCATACCCTTAGTGTGCCTCCTGTTGAGTCTCACCCAACACCTCTTTGTCATCATGAGAAGCTCCCGATCGTTCTTGTTCATGCTCACCTTGATGCTTGTGATACTATGTCGCTTTCTTCCCTCCCCCCTCCCTTTGTTCGTTCTTTCCCCGACTTTTCATCCCGTTATGGGAAGTCGGTCTCTTTATTGCTTGTGCTTCTTTTCTTTCTTTTCTCTCTTTTCCACTCCCCAACCTCTGCTGTTGTGGGGAGTGAGATTGATAAACTCCTACGGAGTTTGACTCATTACCGCATAGTGAGTCAGGTCTAGCTAAAGACCTTAAAGAAGCGCTTGTTGGGAGGCAACCCAACTGTATATATTGTTTTTGTTTCATTTTTCTGTTTTTCATTCATTGCATTGCATTTTTGCTAGTCAGCGCTCACGTTTGATTTGTAGTATTGTTTGTTAAAGTTTGCAGATCCAAACGACCTTTAGAATTGACCCTGCATAAGTTCCGCGTGTGTTTGATTTGAAAATGTTTAGAGGGTTAATACTAACGGTCCCGCAAAAGTGAGAAAGAGAAAGAAGGCTCAAAAGAGTAATTGAGCCAAACACGAAGAATATAGCTTCACCTTAGCTTGGGGGAGACAATCGCTTTAGCTTTGTGCTTCATTCCTCCACTTATTTTAAGGAGTAGAGAGTTCTTAGACCTCTTTGATGGTGATAATTGTAATGCTAGGAGTGAAAGCCGTCCTAGCCTAGGTATGACCTTCTCTCTTTATTATTGGCTAGTATGTGTTTGTGTTAGGTGTTGTGACAATCTTATTGACCATGGCTTTTGATGTTTCATCTTCTTCTTTTCCCTCCTTTGCTAGAGACTAGCAAAGCTTTAGCTTGGGGGAGAGATGGTCAACACCATTGTCACTTCCACCCGTTTGTTTGTGCATTTAGTATCATGTAGCTCTGGCTTAGTTCATTGCACGTATCATTTTGTAGATATATTTAGTGCATTCATCTTGCATTCATGACATAGTGTACATATTGTATATTCATGTTTCTTCCTTGCATTCATTAAGATGGTTGAGTTGTGAAACTAGCATGCGAGCTTTTGGTGTGTACTTCTGTGGTCTGATCTTATGCAAACTTGTATTTCCTTAGCCGTGTGCCTGTTTTGGGACCTAGAGTCAGACTATTTTCCACAAATCTTGGGGGATCTGGGTATGCTTGGTTGGTGGCTTAGATGACTACCTTTAGAGGCGCATCCTGACTAGCCTGTGAGGATTGAGCCTTCTTGGACTCCTTACGAGTTCCATTCATTATGAGTGCTAGTTAGGGGATCTGAGTATTGTGTCGATTCTTCTCCAACATAGTCGGCTTTTCTTGAGACTAGGGATGATAATACGTTCGCTAGAAATGAGCTACATAGCCAAATAGCATACCTTGTATGTAATCTGACATTAGGATAACCCAAGTGTTTGCCTTTTCCGCTTCTTTTGTAGCCACATTGTATAACATCCACGTGAGCCAAATGTTCCCTCTTCTTACCTAAAGGATAGCTTAGTGATGGTAGGGTTTTTGTGTGCTACAGTGAATGTGGGCCTTTGGTTATGATATTGGTTTTTGGTTTTGTATGACTCTATTTATTCATGTCCAGCTCATATTATTTCTCCATTCATCCTCACGTGCTTATTATAGTGATTATTCATACATACTCTTTGTTTGAGGAGGCCTTTCTCTTGTTCTTTATTGAGTTTTATACACATATAATTATTTGAGTGAGGAAGTCGATATATCATTGAGAGATGAGCTTGGAAACACATGTTATTATGAGATTTCATATTTTTGATGGTGTTTGATGATAGAGATCATTGTGCTTATATGAGATTATTGGTTTATTATGGTTGTTGGATATGATTTTTATTGATTTATCATAAGATGTTTGTGGTTGGTTTGTTTAGGGTCACTTGCTATCCTCTACTTAGCTCTACATTCCCAAATGTATCCCTCCTTAACCCTAAGCCAACATTACAACCCTTTTGCTAACCTGTTCGACTTGGTCTGATTAGTTTGTTCTGTGCTGGAATTAGATATGACACAATCCCCATGATTTGCCCCTATTAGGTGTTTGATTCCCGACTCATTTTTAGTCGGAAGATTATGAGCGAAACACGAACCATAATCAAACACATGAGCGTCATTGCATATTTTTCACATCTTTTGAGAAATAACCCAGGGAGCGTAGACTTGTGACCTCTCTAGCTAGTGGGTGGCATAGCCTGTGATGATGCTTACCCTAGTGATCTCAAGTTTGTGGAATTGGTCATTCTCTTTGGTATTGCGCTATATTGAGACCATTGTACTTGCACATCCATGGCTAGGGAAGAGTTTTGCTCGTGCACAGATCGCATTGCTTTGATTTCCACTTACCTTGCATCGCATCATATTTAGACTCTACATTGTAGTTTTTAGTTGCATATAGTTTGCATCCTTGCACTTGCATTGCATTGGATTTTTGGGTCTCCTTCTGAAAAACCCTCACGAGACCTTAGTCGTCCTCTTTGGGAGACCTTGAGGTTTAAAGGGCTTGTCGTACGTGCTAAGTGCGACTGTGATTCCTACAACTGTGAGTTTTAGGTTTTATTTCTTTGGTAGTTTAGTTTAGTCTTGTTTATGTAGTTTAGCTTGTTATTGGGTGGCCCCGTGCTTTCATGTTATCCTACCTAGTCTCCTTGCTAGGGGCTACCAAAGATTTAGCTTGGGGGAGTTGATGTGCTCGTTTTTAGAGCACATTTATCTCCTCATTCTTGCGTCGTGTCTCGCGTTTTATATCGGTTTTTACATATCTAACGCATGATTTACCTTGATCTTATCTCCATGGCGCTTTAAGGTGTTTTTAGGTGTTTTGAGAAGATTTTGAGGTGTTTTCATTGGGTACGAGGCTTTGACACTTGAATCGAAGAAGAGGCGCGTGTTTTGAGGCATTCCCGACCATTTCAAGTCATTCCCAAGCACCTCGCAAAGTCCCATTACGTTCCGGCACTTCAAAGATTCACTTCAAAGGGGAATAGAGGTTGCTCGACCTAGATTAGGTCGAATTCAAGGTCACATTCGGTCGAATGACCTGTTGCTGCCTAAGATTAAAGTGCAAAGCCACGCATTTGGGCGAATGAAGGCCACATTCGGGCGAAGGTTCTTGCATTCGGGCGAATGCAATACACCATTCGGGCGAATGGATCTCTTTTTCACTAGGGATCAATTTAAGGCTATTGGAAACCCCGAATGGACTTCATATGGGCGAATGAAGGTCCATTCAAGCGAATGTACCTTCCATTCGGGCGAATGGGACTTAAAACTACGCTGTTTTATTTTTCGCAAGCCCAATCCACGTAGGATCTTTTAGGGTTATTTCCCCCACTTTGTATAGCCTATATAAAGGCTCTAATCTGAATGTTTAGGGCATGACTTGATTGGGAGTAACCCTCCCATTCTTGTTCATCAACTATTTTATGCTTTTCTCTTCATTTTTGCCCTAGATTAGTTTAGTTCTTTTCTAATGTTTTGTTCTTCCTTTTAGCACTTTCATTAATGTAAGTTTCCTTTATTTATTGCTTTCCTCTCTTTATTGCTTTCTTTAATGCTTTCCTAGTGTAGATTTATTGTTTTCATGTCTTTTGACTCCTTTATGCTTTCTTTCATGTTTTTATGTTCTTCTTCCTTCTCATACTTTGTAGAGTAGATTTAATGCTTTCGATCACTACAAAAAAAGTTGCATATGCCCACACTTATTTACCCACGCTTAATCAAGTGTAGTGAGGTTTTTGCATTTAGCCACGCTTATTAAGTGTGGGAGTATTAACCTCACTTATAAGCGTGGGGAACAACAATCTAGGAAAAATATATCTAATTTGGGTAAACAATTACCCACACTTGTAAGCGTGGGTATGGGCATTTGTATTCACGTATATAAGCGTGGGTATTAGCGAATAAAAAAAATCAAATAAGGCTACAATATATACGCGGTTTATTCAGAGACTTTTCATCTTCCTTCCTCATTCTCCTTCGTCATTCCCTGCTAGTCATCTGCTACACAACTGCCATCAATTTCTGCCCTAATTTCGTTTTTCACTCTCAAAACCGAAATTTTATTTTCGTTTTTTCACTCCTCTCAACCGGCATCAAGATTCCTGCGCGCTAGTCGTCTTCAACCTTTTGCACTTACCATTCCATAATTCTCCCAAATCTTCTACTTCAGGTAATATTTCTTTTGATTATTGTATTCATTCTTTTTATTTTTGTTTTCAATTGAATTTGTAATGACTATATATTTATTCAGAGACTTTATTTTTGTTTGCACTTACCATTCCATAATTCTCCCAATCCTTACATGCCTATACGCAATATTCCATAATTCTCCCAAATCTTCCTTATTTGTGTGCTGCTGTATATGTGTGTTGTATATGTTGTATTATTTAGTGCTGTTGTTTTTGTGTGCAATTTTACGTTGTTGTAGTTGCTAATTTCAGAAATCAGAATTCAGAAAATCAGTATAATCAGATTTCATGTGTCCAATTTTGCTGTTGTATTTGTGTCTAATTTATGTTGTTGTAGTTGCTAATATTCCGATTTCATTGTTGTGAAAAATAAAAATGATGCATTTATGGACCACTTTGATAATTGCACTTATGTTCTCTACACTGTAAATCTATTCGTTGATAGTTGCTTAACTATATATATAGTTGTTGATAGAAATTTGCATGAGCTTATCAATTAAAGTGTTGTGTTGTGCTAAGGTATAGTTAATTAGTACTCAGAAAGAGCAATACAAAAAGAGCTATATTAGTTGCATATTGTACAATACAAATCAATTAATTTGTTGTTGAATGTTGCATATTATGTTGCGCCCTCATTGAGAATTAGCATATAATTCTTGAACCTAGAATTTATTTCTTAATCTTTCTCTTTTTTTGTTCTATTTGTGGTTACTAGTCGAGGAAAATGGATAAAATTTAGATTACTATGAATCGCACATCTTCTGAATACATAGAGGGAGTCGAATCATTCTTAGATTTTGCTTTTGCGAATACTTTGGATCACAACGTGATAATTTGTCCTTGTAATAAAAGTAAAGTTGGAAATAATAAGTGGTTCTCTAGAGATATTGTTTTACATCATTTGATGTTTAATGGATAATTTTGGGCCAACTATAAAGATTGGGTGTATCACGGGGAAACAAATTACATGCTAGCTTTTTCTAATTTGAATATGACTCAAACTAGCACAATCGATATTGGTCCTACGATTGCGGGTCATGTTGATACTATAAGATTGTTACATGATATTTTTGAGAATGTAGGGCCAAAGTGTCTTGACAATGAAGAATTTAGTCGTGATGATAATGATTTTCATTTAGATGATGCAATGGGTGAGGGAGAACATCATAAAGATGCTGCATATGCAAGGATTAGAGAGTTAGCCGATGAATTATTATATCCGGGGTCAACTTATTCAAAATTGTCTTTTATTTTGCATCTATTTCATTTGCAATCCTTGCATGGTTGGTCTATAAAGTCATTTGATATGTTACTGACGTTGTTGGTTAGTTTCTTTCCTGATATAAATTCGTTTCCTTCATCATGGAACAAATGTAAGCAATTAAATAAGGATTTGGGGCTTTAATATGAAAAGATTCATAGTTGTCCAAATGATTGTATATTATACTAGGATGGAAGGGAAAATCAAGATGAGTGTGACAAGTGTCAGACTTCACGATGGAAGGATAAGGATAGAAGATTACCAAACAAAGTTTTACGCTATTTTCCTCTTATACCGAGGCTACTTAGGATGTATAAGTCATCTAGAATAGCCGAGGATATGATTTGGCACCATAAGGATAGAACCGATGATGGTATTCTTAGGCACCCGGCAGATGGTAAAGCTTGGAAAGATTTTGATGAGCGATTCCCTGATTTTCCATCGGACCCTCGAAATGTGAGGCTAGGGCTTGCAAGCGATGGATTTAACCCTTTTCGCATCATGAGTACTACACATAGTACTTGGCCTGTGTTATTGGTTCCTTTTAACTTACCCCCATGGCTCTGCATGAAACAATCATCAATCATGGTATCAATGATTATTCCTGGAGAAAAAGCTCCTAGTAATGATATTGATGTGTATTTGCAACCATTAATTAAAGAATTGTCACAATTATGCGTAGGGGTTGATGCGTTTGATGCATATAGCAATCCAAGTTTCAAATTAAGGGTTATTCTTCATTCCACCATTAATGATTTTCCAGCATATGCAAACTTGTCTGGTTGAAGTACAAAGGGTCGTTATGCATGTCCATCGTGTGCTGGTCAAACGCGTTCAAGTTGGTTGGAGAATGGACATAAATTTTGCTATATGGGACATCGAAGATGGTTGCCTATTGACCATCCTTTTCGTTATGATGATATTGGATTTGATGGACATGTTGAGCTTGATCATGCTCCTGTACCATCTAATGGTAGTGATGTTCTTGATGATTTAAAACGTACAAACATTCACATATGGAAAGTGTGTCACATCTGTTGAGGTTGATGATAAGGATGAAAAGCAACTATGGAAAAAGAAAAGTATTTTCTTTGATTTACCTTATTGGGAATACAACAATCCTCGACATAATCTAGATGTGATGCATATTGAAAAGAACATTTGTGATAACCTTTTAGGAACTTTTTTGAACCTAGAGGGGAAATCAAAAGATAATTATAAAGCAAGAAGGGACCTTGAAGAAATGAACATAAGGCACGACCTTCATCCCATTGCATTGCCTAATGGGAAATTTAAACTTCCTAATGCTCCTTACACGATGTCATCTGAAGAGAAGATTAGATTTTTAAGAGTGTTAAAGCATATTAAAGTTCCAGATAGGTATGCAAGTAACATCTCTCGTTGTGTTAACTTGAAGGAGCGTAAGTTGTTCAATATGAAAACTCATGATTGTCATATTTTAATGCAAGATGTACTTCTAGTTGCTTTAAGAGCTGCAAAAGATACCGATGTGCTAGATATTGTATCTAATTTATCACGATTTTTTAAGGAATTATGTGCGAGAGAGCTCTCAATAGAGAAGCTAGATAATCTTGGAAATGATGTGGTGATGATATAGATGGATGTATCCTATTGAAAGGTCAGCATCTATTCTAATGGTTTATGCACTATATTTAGAAAGTAATTTTTGTAATAATTCTGAGATACGATTTAGCAAATTCAAGATGAACTACTTCTATGTTTATTGTAGATATTTGGCATCATTAAAGGCCAAGGTTCGTAATTGAGCACAACCAGAGGGATCAATGGCTGAAGAATATATTGCACAAGAATGTATATCCTTTTCTTCAAGATACTTTGATGGAGTGGAAACCATTTTCAATAGACCTAAGAGAAATGATGATACTCCGGTCAATGATGATATCTATCTATTTGGCACTGCTGGGCGACCAAAGGGCAAGGTTTCAATGGTTGAAATTGATGAGTTAAGTCTTCTACATGCTCATAGATATGTACTTCTCCATATTGATAACATTGACCAATATCACAGGTGTGACAAATCCTTTATATGCCTTTCTAGATTTATTCCTCAAGTTTGATTAACCTGATTGGTTTCAGGTTATTTCTGAATGAACAAATTGCTTCTTATAATCGAGAGATAAGTGATAGAGTTAAGCAGAAGTGGTTAGTTGAAGATTTTCCTACTTGGTTACGGGAAACGGTAATTAAATCATTTCAAAGCTAGTTTTGATATAGTTGTGCTAATGCATATATAAACGTACAATCTAGTTCCAAGGCTTGATAACCACTCGGTTGACACAAGTTTAATTAGGGCTGTGGGGCCTGGTCCTAACGCAATAATAAAGAGGATGAAAGGCTTTATTATTAATGGATATCGTTATCACACACAAAAGAAAGATCAGTCAAAGAAAACTCAAAATTATGGTGTAATGGTGGAAGTAGAAGGCAAGACATATTATGGAAAAATAAATGATATAATTGAGTTGGATTACTATTTTGATAATAAGGTGGTATTGTTTCGTTGTGATTGGGTGAATGTGAACTCTAGGGGATTGAAGAAGGATAAAAAAGGCTTTACTCTTGTGAATTTTTCATATAAAATACATGAAGGATCCTCTTTAAAAGATGATCCATTCATTTTATCATCTCAGGCTCAACAGGTCTTTTATGTTGAAGATGAGAAGGATAAAGGATGGAAGCATATCATTAAAGTCAAACCAAGGGATGCTTATATCTTAGGCTCAATAAATGATGATGATGATGATGATGATGAGTTGTACCCTCAGTGTATGCCTTCCAATGATTTGACAGAGGATAAATTATCTAATCCAATGAATTGGGTAGCCATTGGTGAATAGTATTATAATAAAACAATATAGTTTGTGTTCGTAGTTATACTAAGTTAATGTATAAGATTCTTGTTTGTGGCTTTAAGCCTTATTTATATCTTGAATATATTATTAAAATATCATATTAAAGAAGTGGTTTTTGTTTATTTACTATGATTGTATTATACTTATGTTATCATTGTTTATACTTGTTTTGTCATGTTCCTATTTAGTTATGTTTCGGTCTAGACGCACGTATGAAGAGTATGTGAACTCTTTGCAAATTGACGAGGAGGCACCTTATGATCATGATTTATTGGACGATGATGAAAATAATGGTGTTGATGAAGATACTGAGGCTGATGGTGGCGAAATTCAAATAAACTTCAACCCGTGCCTATTCCGGACAATTTTAACGAAAAAGAAGAAGTGTTAGTCATGGGTATATATCTCTGATCCCATTATTCTTTTGTTACTTTTTTGCATCCCGAAAGTGCACTAAAAAAGTATGTATGACATAATCATTCTCTTGCAATTAATATGTATTGCAGATGCACAAGGGAATGTTAGCATACTAAAAGGAAGATTGTCGATAAATAAGGTGGTTGGTTTGGATCGTTCAAGCAAGGTCATTGTGCCGTTGAACAAGTTGTACCAACCAGTGAAAAAAGCCGGGTCCATTTTCAATCGTTTTCTTGGTGGTGTGACTAAACGTCCAGCATTATGTCCTTTAAATTTTAAGGATTGGCGCTTAGTTCCTCGATACTTTAAGAAGAAAATCATAACATACATTCGGGTTAGTTACATTTGTAAAGTATATGTATGATTTGACATTTCAATTAATTATAGTCATTCAATATTTGACTAATTGTATGTCTTACATTTGACATATTTAATACTTTTAGGCGAAGTTTCTACTCGTATCATCTGAAAAAGGTTGATAATAAAGTGTTAAGGCCGTTGGTGAAAAGTTAAGATGGTACAAAAAACTTTACGGACAAAGTATATTAACGAAAAAACAACAAAGGAAGAGTTATACAATTTACCATCGATTGAAAATGGAAAAGAAGGTGTGCTCACTCGTCCTAGAGGAGTAAGTGATGCTATGTGGCATGAATTTGTCGACATTTGTTTCTCAGAAAAGTTCAAGGTAATATTTTGGATTTACTTTGAAATGGTTTTTGTTGACTTATGTTTTACATAATTATTTGTATTGCATGAGCTTATTAATATACATTTGTTGATAGTAATTTTCTGAAGTTGGAAAGACTGCTAGAGCAATGGTGTTGCATGCTCATACATGTGGCTCTAGTTCTTTTGCAAATGACCGTGACAAATTTGTAAGATGTTCCATAAGTTGATTACTCCAAGTAATAGATTTGTTATCTCTAAAAAAACCTATAAATGTTTTGGTTTCAGTTTCAGGAGCATGATCGAGAACCAGGACCAGTTGAATTTTTAATAAAATCTCATAAAAAAAGAATGACACGTTCCTAGAACCAATTACCCAACATTTTGTGGTAAGTATTTTTTTCTTCCCGTAGTTGATGTAATAGTTGCTGATTTGTGGTGCCGTAGTTGATCTACTAATCTGTGAGAACAGATCATGTGTTGCACTGCTGATCTGTAAGTGTTGATTTGTTGATGCAATAAGAATATTATGTACTAGTGATTTGTGTTGGTTTTTCTTCAGTTTGTGCTGTTGTACTGCTAACTGTGCTGACTGTGCTGCTGTTTTCTGATTTGTGCTAATTTTTTGATCTGTACTGTTGATTTTACAAAAGCCAAAACATGATAATACAAGTGTTGATTTTGATGTTGCTGTATTTGCTGTTGTATTCTTTAGACAATTAGTATATGGTGTATAATTTAGTGTTGTATTTGTGTGCTGTATATGTTGTATTATTAAGTGCTGTATTTGTGTGCTGTATATATTGTATTATTTAGTGTGCAATTTGTGTGCTGCTGTATATGTCTGTTGTATATGTTGTATTATTTAGTGTTGTTGTATATGTGTGCTGTATATGTTGTATTATTTAGTGCTGCTGTATTTGTGTGCAATTTTACGTTGCTGTAGTTGCTAATTTTAGGAATAAGTATCATATAGCACCTTCTAGCATGATTCAAGTAGCACGAATAATTGAATATGAACTAGATAGATGCGAATTGTCACTACTCACTAACCTCCACCACATCAATGAAATCCTGTTTTTTGTAAAATGCTCCAATCCATTTAGTATGATCTGCAGTCCTGTATAAGCACTTGATTATTAAGACAAGATCTTCCAGCTCAAGGTATATATTTTTGAAGAGCAAGATCAAATTCAAACAATGAAGGCATGTTTAACATCAATGATACATCAACAAGGCACCCCTTTCTGATGTAAACATTATTGAACATGCACACAATTGACAATGCATAAATTTCTAACCAAGCTACTCACAAGCATTTGGGACCTACTCTCCCAACCAAACAAACTAAACTGAATGTATTAGGATTGAACGTTCCATAGCTAAATTAATTCAATTAAATGTGCAAATGTGTGAGTGAAAGTGATAGCTTGTGGGACCTGAACTTAGCTTAACTTGTAATAACTTGTTTGAACTTAGTTTAACTTGCAAGAACTTGGTTAAACTTAGTGTAACTAAACTCAACAACAGCAACAAGATAGAGAATGCTTCCATCTAGATTAAACAACACAAGAACCTGAACAATGATGTTAATGCAACAAAGGTAGCACACATACCCAGAATCCATCTTCATATGATGTGCATTGAAGAAAAAGATTGTCAAAGGTATGAGTGTGATGTCAAAGTACTTGGCATACACCTGCACGCCCTCTAAATCAATATCAATCATTGCAATACTAGCAAATTTGGAGACATCTCAAGCTGATTTAGCTAACTGCCACAAAAAACATAAAGAGATCAAAGATTTATAAAAAACATATGAGCAATCCAATTTTGCTGTTGTATTTGTGTCCAATTTTATGTTGTTGTAGTTGCTAATATTCCGATTTGTTAATTGATATTATTTGTTAGTACCTCAGTTAGTGTGTCTTATTGTTACTTCAAGAGTCGGCATTAGAGGTTATAAGAAAAAAAAACGGGACAATCAGAATTTGTTTTCTCGGAATCAACCACAAAAATTGAGAATTTGGCCTACAAAAAGTTGATGGGAGATGTAACTAAGGGAAGGGTTATTGGATATGGTCCTAGGGTGTTTGCGAAAGACCTAAATAACATGCATTATCCAAGTGATTCTCAGGTGATAACGGAACTCATGAACACAGTGCATACTTTGAAGAATGAGATTGCTCACATAAAGGCCAAAGACGCGGAACATGCTTCACAGCATGGATCGGTAAGAATACCTTTTGCTATGTTACTAACTATTATATTGCGTCCACATTATAATCATAGATCTAAATATGTTCATGTGAAGAATTGTAACTCATTACAAGGCACGAGGCATAATGATGTATCACCAACATTAGGGGATGCTGACTCAGTTTCTAATATAGGTAATGTTGTAATTTCGTTTCTTGTTAGTTCAGTTCTACTTATTAAATCATCTAATCCGCTTTCATTTATAGGGGTGCCGATTGAACGTCGTCCACCTAAATCCCTACGTGGTACAACTACCCCTGTTAATGGTACTAATACGACACTACATTCCAAGCAAGTCGTACCCACACCCCTTGGAGGTACAAATACACCGGTTAATCGTACTAGTACTACTTCATTGCATTGTAAGGAACTAGTTTCTTCACCTCTTGGCACCTCTTGGTGGTATAAATACACCTGTTAATCATACGATACCTACTCCATCGCATTATAAGAAATCGGTTTCTACACCCCTTGGTGGTACAACTGCTATTCCATGTCATGCCCAAGTTGAACCTATAAAATCGAACCCTGTTCAACAAGTAAATGCTATTCAAAATCATGGACTACAAGATCAGGCTCAATCCAAACGTATAAAACCAAATGAGGTAATTGATGATCATGTGCCATTAAAAATTGGATTTATATTATTATGTTACTTTCATATTTATTAATTAGTAATTTTGTATATTGTTAGTTGACCTGGAATGAGCTGGAAAATGTGGTTGATAAAGTACTATCGACTAATCCTGATCCAGTTAGAAAGTATATACGTGGAGACAAAACAAAAAAGGAAATGTCACTTTGTTTTCTAGCTGGCATGGTAAATTATGTTATATTTTCTCATTTGTTGTAAATAATTTGTTTGCATTGATGATTTTTTTATCGTTATTTTATAATTATCAGGCAAAGAATGAGAGCAAAAAAAGAGCTAATGCACAAATGCTAGATAAGTCGTTGTGCGTAAAATTACAAAGAATGGAAAAACAAGTGGCCACCAAGGAACGACTACGACAATCACAAGTGGCAAATGCAAGCATCCAAAAGCAGTCATGAAGACCTTTTACATTAGTTTTTAATTTTGTATTGTAATATCATGACTATGATATTTTTTGGAATACTTTTAGATAATTTGTTTGTTACGATTGACAAAATTTAAATTTAATGTAGTTTTTGAAGACAATACCATAATAGAAATTTGTGAAATTTTTAATAAAAATTAGATAATTTGTTTGTTACGATATATATATATATATATATATATATATATCATATATATATATATACATATATATATATAATATATAATATATATATATATATATATATATATATATATATATATATATATATATATATATATATATATAATATTAGACATTTTTTATCTTTGTTAAAGTAAAAATTATTAATAATAATTATTATTACTTTAATAGAAAGAAAAATAGAAAAATAATAAAATATCTTTCCCGCCAAAGTTAGTTTAAATAGTTGTTAACATCTACATTACCCACGCTTATAAGTGTGGAAAAACAATATTTAAATCAAGGGGAATGTACTTCATTTACCCACGCTTATAGGTGAGGATAATGTCCCCACGCTTGTAAGTGAGGTTGAAATTGCATTTCCCCTCGCCTATAAGCGTGGCAGGATGTGCTTTTCCCCACACTTAATAAGCATTGGCAATAATTCCCCACAGAATTTTTCCCCACACTTATTTAAGCGTGGGGAATTACTTTAGCCTCACATATAAGCGTGGGCAATAGCGTTTTTAAGCGTGGGAGGATGCAACTTTTTTTGTAGTGTATCTTTATTGTTTTCGCTTTCACCATGTTAGAGTAATTGTTTTAGGGTTTTGGTCTTGTATTTAATGTTTAGGATTAGGGTTGAGATTGATGTTGATTGCTTGATTGATATTCGAGTCGAATCTTGTCCTGCCACTCCTCGTGAGACATAGGGCGATTATGGTTCGTTCGCATGACTATAGGTCACCAACTTCTCCTCGATGTCTAGAGTGTCTCGATTGATCTTCGTTCGATCTCCCTTGACCTAACCTATCTATATTCCCAATGGACCTACCTAGGATAGACCTAGCCTAAACCCGCTTTCTTTCATTGTTTGTTATTTGTCATTAGCATAGTTCACCCATCCTCTTACCTACCAACCATCCAACCTTTCCCACACCAAACCTTTAGTCTAGCATCCCTTGTCTCTGTGGTTCGACCTCCGACTTACCATTACACTAGTTGTAGTAGTATTTAGGGTGATTATAAGTATTGTTTGCATAGCTGTGGTTTTAGCGTATAACGACGCGTTAAAAACCTGTTATCAAAGCCATGTGAGGGATTCAATTGAACATGTGTCAATTGCAATCGGATTACGTTAACTAAAATTCAATTAGAAAGCCCAATTCACGCACGATTAACGTTGTGTCTAAATTCAATGTGGTGAAATTCTTTTTGGGTTTTGTAAGGAACAAGTTTTAATGACCCATTGTTGCTTTAGACCGTGAATAACGAGGTAGTCGTCAATAGAAGTTCACAAGGCTTGGAGTTGAAGAGGTCTTGGTGAAGTATCCATTTGCAGGGATATTTTATACATAAGGAGAACCTATCTATATAAGTTTGAAGTTTTGGCCGCTTCAAGCAGTCAAGATTAACGTATAGACTATGATAAACTTATGAATAGATACAGACACGACCATTATAATGTGTAAAAGAAATGACATTGTGTTATTTGTTTAATGTATACTTCATCATTGAATGGTCTAAGGTGTTATATGATTCAAATCCACGGGGATATCATTATAACATGATCGTTCAAGCAAGGAGGTGCTCGTTCGAGCACTTATATGCAGTTTTCACAAATTTGTCCAATGCTTATGTTTTATGGTTTGGACATTTTCTCATTCGAGCACTTAAGAATTTTTTGCGTCATATGGTTTCTGGAAGTTCATTTAGCTTATGCTTGTTCGAGCACCTATAGTGCTCGTTCGAGCACATTGAAATAGAACATCTGTTCGTGATACGAAACTTTGTTTCATGGAGTAATGTAAGGTTTTAGATAAATTCATGTCACTTCAACTCTATAAATAAGTATGATTGCATGGAAATCATTAGATTAGTACTTTTGTGTCATCTTTCTCTCAATCTCTTGAAATATAAAAGAGAGTAATCAACTCTTTTTTTGTTTTTCTAATTTTAATGTCTACATAAACACATAATCATTTAGTTTAATTGGTTTGTACTAATTGGTTGATGTGATTGATTTATCTCATTGTGAATTTTCATTCTCATAACCCAAGTACCTTTGTGGGGGAAATATCACAATAGGAAAGCGTGTAGTCGCCTTCAATCTGTATCAAGATTACTGAGTGACGTTTATGGTTGCAAACATATCTTCTCTACGGTGTTGTTCAATTCGTGGTTCATTCAAGCTAGGAGTCCATTGCTATATACACAAAGGAGACACTACAAACATCATCCTATATTTGTATAGTTTCATTTCTGCATTATTATTTGTCATTCGACTGTAATAAAGAATGCAATCAGAATTGCACTAAAATAGAAAAAAAAATATCTGATTAATGCTTGTTCTTCATTAATAAACACTGAATTTAAATGAAGTTCGACTGTAATGTAGTAAATCTGTAATTTGATTAGGTTTACTCTGTTTTTGTTTTCATTACTGATTTGGCTTGTGTATGAGGGTTTATTAATGCTCCATTTTCTTTAATGATTAGTGTTTACTATTTTTTTTAGTTTTTAGATTTTTTATTGATCTAATTTTCGATTATTCTTGTGTATGAGAGTTTATTATGTTATTTTCTTTACTGATTTACTTAAATTTATAATTTGCATACCTTAATTCAAGAGAAAAGACGAAAGGTCCCTCAAGAAAAAAGGAAGATTTTCGCAAAAGAATTCAAAAACTAAGAAATCAATCAAAACAAATCGAAAGTGGTAAATTTATAATTTGCATACCTTAATTCAAGAGAAAAGGAAGGTTTTCGCAGAAGAAATCAGAGTTTTTTGGAGAGTTTTGAAGGTTTTTTGAAAAGAAAGGCTTGGAAGAGAAGGGTTTTCGCAGAAGAAGAGATTGGGTTTTTCGAAGAAGAAGGATTAATGCAGACTAAACTGAATCAGCCTATGTTTTCTTTTTTTTTCCTATTTTTCGGTACGTTATGCAGGCAATTAGATCATATATATATGTTCATTCAGAAAATAAGAGAAAGAAAACCCCAAAGAACTATAAGAAATTATGTTTTTAATTCTATTTTTAATTTTCTTTATATCAAACGAAATTTTTAAGTACTTAGGAGAGCTTTTTAGAAGGCATTTCTTCCCCTTGGAAATAGACTGTATAATTACATACAAAATTCCCATTTAGATTTTCAAGATCTATATAAAACCGCATATATTTGAGTACAAGTATGAAAAGGCAAAAGATGAAGAATGCATCAAAGTACTATTTAGGCAACCTTTTATTGTGTAATTGCATGGAAAGCACTATCTCCACTCCACCAATATCATATGTAAAACTATTCAAAATTCAATGTTTTTGGGTACAACATGGTCCATTACTCCATAGCATGGTGGAAAACACATAAATTTCTCCCAAAATCATTCACATACATATGAAATCCTTATAGTGACCCATTTATTCCTTGTCATTACATATGAAGGCATCAAACATGAATCTTTGGACTTGGATTTGAGTATTCCACTAATGCAAACGGATGAAAGAAAGTGATAATTATGGATTATGGATCATGCACATTATTCGTGGTTTATGCCACTTTTCTATTCTTGATAGAGTTGACCCTATGATTGTGGATTATTGCATCATTAATAGTGATACCACACCTAACATTATACTAGTATAATTGATGTTTGGTCTTTTTTTCTTGAAAACAAAACAACATTTGGTTGATTAGGATGACTACTTTTCATTTCTATCATTTAAGAATAATGAATCATCAACTTATTAACTTTCTAGCTAGTTTTCAGATTAACTATATTGTACAGATTAATAATCGATAAACTTGACCTACACTATTTTATCATTGGACCTATCAGTTTCAGGATTAATTAATCTCGATCCAGGAGACTCTTTGGCCGCATCCCCCTTTATGGGTATTGGTTGTCGCACTATTTCCCTCTCCATGTCTTGACCATAGTATCTTATGGACGGAAAACATTGAGAATGATAGTGATAATGATGATGATATGCAAAGTAGTAACATTGAATAGTTTTATTTAAACAATCATGTTAACTATAGCCATTACAATTCACAAACAACAATAACAATAACTTTAAAGCCGTAATCCCAAATTATTACTTGACGCTCCGTAATTGAATGTCGCAAAGCCATCATAATTTTTTAATTTTAAAGCTAATTGATTTGATTATATAGAAAATATATTGTTTGCAACATAGAGCTCTTAGAGATAATATACACATAAATAATCAAACATATTATATATTTGCATATATCACAAATTACTATACAATTACAATCCCATATTCAAATCAATAAAGATAAATTACAAATATATGTATAATAGCGATAAAGAAAATTACAAATATAATAAAATAATAATAATAATTTGTACCTATAAATTATTACATATGAAAATCACAAAGTGAAATGCTTTAAACAATGATTTATAAAGTAAAACAACAAGCCATGTGAGAATTATGCTCCAAAGTAAGAAAAGTGGTAGAAAGGATTTGGATTATAAAGTAGGAAGAGTAGCTACTTTAAGAAGCAAACCTGAGAGCACAAGTGGGTTAGAGAAAAAAGGGCTATGGTCACTATCAATTGCATAAACTTGTGATGGTGCCCACCTCTTTATCATATTTTCTTGTTGTTCTAATTTCATTACTCTATCTTGTAACGTCTTGATGTATATACGATTTACATTTTCTGATTCTTTTGTTGCTTCTTCGTATTTTGCTTTTGTGAGAACCATTGGGGCCGGTCTCAATAGCAATGATGCTAGTGCGCTGTCCTGTATATAAATGGAGTTTTAGAGACATGAGCAAAGTGAGTATGTGACCAGGAGGGTTCTTTATATGATGTTTCTATGAATTTCAGTTTCACACACCTATTTGTTGCAGAAATTTCTCTTAATCTTGTTTCGAGTAAATAGGAAATACTTGAGATTACACCACTATTCGAGATTTTCAAAAATGTTATTGAATTAGGCAAATCTTTGAAAATGTTTTCATTTATCTTTATTTTATGCTTTTGTTTTATGTTTAAAGGGGCATGTTTATGTGATAAGTTACAGGCTCACGTAGTTAGCTTCTGTTTCACACACCTATTTGTTGCAGAAATTTCTCTTTATCTTTTTCGAATTAAGGGGCTCTTTGGCCACTCTCCTTTATGGGTATGAGTTGTTACTCTTTGTCCATAGTTTTTCTATGACTATGAACAGGATACATTGGGCATGAAGATGATGATGTGGTGCCACGTTTTCAAATTAAAACTAAAACTTCTTTTTAAGTAGGAAAATCTCATGAATATAATGAGTTGGAGTGATTTAGAGACAGAAGTAATATGTGTACCTCAAGAGGACTCATTTGGTATAAAAGTTGTCGTTGTAATTCTTTTTTAATAATGAAACTTGTAGGAGGTTGGTCCGTCCCTAATGCAAATCTCAAATCATATGCTTCTCCAAATTCCGATAAATCTGGTACTCCCTATGTCATCAAAAACATACATAACTCATTATGAAATTCGTGTTTTCTCTTCTTCTCGAATATACATTTCTAACAAACTTTTTATTCGTTCGATATAAATCATTGATTTTATTTTCAAAAAAAAATAAAAATCATTGATTTTATTTTTAAAAAAATATATATATAAATCATTGATTTTTATACAAACTAGAATAATTCATGCTATTTATATCTTAGACGTCAAAACAATCAAATGACTATTTTTTTTTAACTTATTTGTACACCACTTCAAACTTGTATATTTATTTAATTTTTTTAATATGTCAGTTCTATTTAATTCAATTCAATTAAATTTTGTTTATTTTGTTTAATATTGTCGATTCTTTTCACTCTCTTAATTTTCTTTACTTTTTTTTTAGGCTCCACCAATTAGTGAGAACAAACCATATACCATCAACTTTTAGAATCAAGTTCATTTTCAAGCAACAACTTTCATGACGAGTAAATATATATAACGAGTTATACATCAAAAAAGCGTATTTCTTAAAAATTAAATCAATTATATAAATAAAAAAAAATTAAAATACGAGCATTACAACAAACTTAGATTTTTGCAACATTGGATTTAGTGGCATTAAAAAATGCCACTGATTCTTATTTTTAGTATAATAATTATTGGTTTTTATTTTAAGTTTCACCATAAAGTGATTTAGCGACACTTAATTTGGTCTTTAGTGGCATGTGTAATTGTCACTATAGTGTATAGTGACATTTGTGAGAAATGTCACTAGATCTTATGTCGCTAAAAGCTTTATTGTAACTTTTTAATATGCTGCTAAAGGGTCTAATAAATATCACTAATTAAATCCTCTATATACACTATATGAAATTCAAAATAGCGACATTTAAATTAAATATTGCTAAACATATCCCACTAAAAATAAATTATGTTGTAGTGGATATTATCAATAAAAACAGACTATATATTACTCAAACCTACTTTATATTCATTACTATCTATTTTCGTAAGTAAGACTTGTACACACTATTTTAGTCTCCATCAACTAATAATAAGTGTTTTCAATCATTAGACTTGATTGTATCTTATGTAATAAAATTACTTATTATTTTAATACTTTTAAATTTGGTATTAAAATAACGTGAACCTAGTCCATAAAAAACTTTCTCTTTACCAATCCATCAGTACATAGATAAAACCTTATACTTTCAAAATTATTTGATGTATATGATCTGAATTTGAATTGCACTTAAAACAATCACTGTGAAATTAAGTGAAACAAGTAAATAATAGAAATAATAAAATAATTCAAAAAAGATAATAATTTATAGATTAAATAAAAAAATATTGTCGTAAAAAAATTTGCAGAAGGAGAGTAACGAGTATCAACCAAAGAGAATCCATGTCAAAAAGTAGATCTTATGAAGTAGAAAAAGCTAGAGATACTCCTAGGCGCACAAAATAAAATACTTCCCTATTGTCAAATTCCTTGTACCAAACACGTTAGTGCAATTCAATGTGTTTGGCGGATCGTTTAATTCTAGAGTTATACATAATTAAAAATTATAAAGTTTAATATTATGAAAATATACAAAAGAGAAAAATAAAACAAGATTGCACACGATTATTTTTTTCTCGTATAATAGCCAAAATATGTATATTTGATTTAATGTTAGCTAGTGATATTAAACGGAGGAAGTATTATTATCATATATTCCCTCTGTTCCTTAAAGAAGTTCCCACTTTCCATTTTGGGATGTTTCAATTGTTGTTCCCATAAGGAATCTTTCCATTTATATCACAAATTTTGGACAAAAATAACCTCTTCCATCCTCATTTTAATATTTTAATAATGATTGTGGGCCCACATATCTTACACTGACTCTATTTTAATATTTTTATATTCCTTATGGTCTCCACATGTTTCCCACTAACTTTATAAAAATATTTTTTTATTAGTTGTGGTCCTATATTGTTTCCACTAACTTTCTTTAAATACTTTTTTAATATTTGTGGTCCCCACTTTTCCTCCATTAAATTTATTATTCAATAAAATAATATCTCTCACTATCTAAAAGATTCCACTTTTCTTAATTCCCGTAAATATTCACTATGGGAACATCAATAAGGAACGGAGGGAGTATTAAATAAGAGTGGAGTAAATAAAAGGCATATAAAAGTATGGTTTTTTTTCTCCTACAGTATGAACAATTGATTATAAATTCATGACAGCTAATCATTGGGTGTTGATTAAAATTGCGAAAATCTAGGAAATTGTTTATCTTTTGATTGAACCTCAATTTCTGCGAATCAGTTTTTGTTAAATACTTCCTCTCGATCATAATAGTTCGATTATAATAGTTGTAGCAAGTATTATGCAACGGAGGAAGTACGTCTATGCAAGTTGATTGATTTTTTTTGCAGAGATTAAATTTGACTGATTTTACCAAATGCAAGTTTATATTGACTTATATATGTTTAGTAGAGAATGATTAAGTTAATTAAAAGCCATAAATATATGAAAAAAACTATTCTAAATAGTTTTTTAAATTGAGCTAACACACCAATTTACTAACTTCATTATTATTTGCTCAACTAAAAAGTCAAAAGTTCAAATAAAAAAACAATCCCCGAAAAATTTGCATTGTGATTATCCACGTCATAAAATAACTATTTAGTACTCCTTCTATTCTATATTTTTTTCATTTACTTTTTACGCAATTTTCAAAGCAATTTTTTAATCTTATAAATTTTAATTACACATCATAAAAAGTTTAAAACATATGATAATAATGTAAACATTAAGACAAATCTAATGTGATCGTACATGAGTTTATTAGATGTTTTACATATCTCTCAAAATCCATATTTAAACGTCTTTCCCCTTAAAGTAGAATATTTTTAGTCGGACAAACAAATAAGAATGAAGGAAACAATATTTATTATCGCTAATATTTTCTTATATAAGTGTAGAATTGACTTTTGAATACTTGTATTAAGGATAATCAATCTAATTACCTAATTACGGACGAACGTTTTGACCAAATATATAAAAAGACATAGAGACATAAATGTCAAATAAAATCATAATAATTAAATAGCAAAAAGATAATTAGATATTATGCCAGATTTATTAGGATTGTTAGGAATTAGGATATGGAGTAGTATGGTCCACATCTATTCCTATGATTGAGCATATGAGTACTCCTTTTCTATGGTGTCTAGACTCTAGACCCTAAAGTCTAGATGATTATATACACGATTTGATACAATCCTAATTCCTATCTGTCGTAGCATGTGACGGTTATATTATAATAAATCGCGATTTATCATCAAAAATAAAGTGGAAAAAAATAAAAAATAATCCATTATTATTTTACTTTTACATTATCCTTACAAAATTAATATAGTAGTTTATTTAGTTTAACTATTAAGCATAGGAAATTGAGAAAATTTATAGAAATGTGCAAAATACGAAAAAGAAAAAGAGAAGATCTTATTAAATAATTATTTGTGATGTTAATAAATTATCCTTATGTAGTAAAATCTCATAGTATAAGAGTTTTGTAATTTTAATTTATTATTTTTAGTTTTTATATTTTAATATTATTTTTTTTCATATAATTTACAAATTACGGTTATTAATTATAAATTTTTAATAGAAAATAAGAATATATGAAGAAATCACGTCATACGAATTTACCTAGAAGTTTCTGAAAGGTATCTTTTTTCAATACTTGAATAGTAATATAGACATGCAGTATCGTGTGGTTTAAACATTGTCACACAATTTTCCTTCGAAAAGAACATTCACAACACATCGAGTCAAACTTTTTTTGGATTTTACGTTATTGAAATTTATGTAAAATTAGTAATGGTTCCAATAAAAAAAGGTATTATTAAACTTCGTCACCCTTTTTATTTTAACGACATCGCTTATATATTAAAATTTCAAAATTACTCCTGATTATTTTTCAAATCTTCTATCTGTAACATTTCTTTAAAAGCTTTCTCCGAACACTCATTGAACTAAAACAAGATAAAACTAAAAATTGAATTACAATGGCCAACGAAAATGAGGATCAATATGATTGTGGAATCAATATGATTGTGTTAAAATTTGAGACATATTCACTCTAATGGCTATAACTTTAAATAGAAAAATCATATTACTGTAATAGTTGCGGCATTATAACCTAGACTTTAAGATCTTTCCAATGATATATTATATGCCCATTTTCGATAACCGAGCGATAAATGACGATCATTTGAAGTTTATTTGTGCTGAAACTTAATACATGTTCATTCTTTTGGTCATAACTTTTTATAGACAAATTATATTAGTATAAGGTTTGCGGTATTGGAAACTAGACTTCAAGAGCTTTCCAACGACATATTATATGCCCAATTCTGACAGTCAAATGAGAAATGACTACCGTTTAAAGTTTGCAGTAATTTCTAACATTACTCGCGCGCAACCAGGCTATGGTTGAATCACAAACAATGTACGATTGGACCATGGTTGAATCGCACATTTTGTGCAATTCAACCATGGCCTGGTCGTGCGCGATTAAGATTAGAAATTACTGCAAACGTTAAACGGTCGTCATTTCTCGCTCGATTGTCAGAATTGGGCATCTATATGTCGTCGAAAAGCTGTTGAAGTCTAGTTTCCAATGCCGTAAACCTTGCACTAATACAATTTTTCTATAAAAAGTTATGACCAAAAGAATGAACATGTATCAAATTTCAGGACAAATAAACTTCAAACGATCGTTATTTCTCGCTCGGGTATCGGAAATGGGCATATAATATATCATTGGAAAGATCTTGAAGTCTAGGTTCTAATGCAACAAAAATTGCAATAATGTGATTTTCCTATCAAAAGTTTCGGCAAAAGGAGTGATTATGTATAAAATTTCAATAAAAAACGTGTGATCAGGTTTATTTTTCGATTTCAAAAATTATTTTCTTTACTAAAATTTATATTTGTATTTTAATTTAATTATTATTAAGAAATTTAGTTTAGAAATAATAATGGTTGATTTTATAATTAAAATTAAATTTAACGGTGTTTTAATAATTTTATTAAAAAAGGGTGACGATGTTTAAGGATGGAAAAAAAGCTTTTGAAGCAAGATTTGAGTGAAAAAAGAAGAATTGATGGAGATGGAAAAGTAATAAATAAAGATCAAGGATAAAATGATAAAACTAACATCTTTAAGGTGTTGATCAGAGTGAAAACCCAATTTGAGCATAGTGGCAGCAATATACACAGCAGCTTGTATCTTTTCTGGGAACTTGTGTATTGCATCTGTCACGCTAATTCCTCCTGCACTATGCCCTACCAATATCACCTGCATTTTAATCCCATCCATAACTTTATTATTTTCTGGTATATATTTGTATTTAATTATAGTACTTAAAAATAAAAATATGTTGAGTTTTTTATTTAATTTTGAAAAAAATTTGTTTTTAATAATTATGAAGGACTTAAATTTTAAAAATTCATGAAAAAAGCATGATTTTGAAATTTGATCCGTTCTCAATAATTAGTGTCACGTTTAGCTTATTTGAAGTTTTCATGTAATTGTTTTTTTTATGATAAATTAAATGTGACGGAATGATTGTAATATATATAAATAAGATATGGTTTCGTTTGAGAAAGCTATATTGGATCAGGTACTCTCTTTACATACCATCTTTTATAAAGACGATTCACAAAAATTCGGCCAAAATTTATATTTAGAGTTATAACAATACATATTTAAAATTGGACTGGACTTTTGAGAGCCGTCTTTACAAAAGACGGTCTCAAGGAAGAATTTGTGATATTGGATACAATTAGTGAATCTTAATTACAAGAAGGTTTGAAAGAGGAGCAAGTAATGAAATGACAAATATAACCTTTTTATGATTGGGAAGAGAAGCCAAGAGATGAAGGAGAGGGTGGTTGTAGTGATTAAAGGAGATGACTGAGTCAGGATCGGACGAGTCTATGCCCGAGGCTTTGAGGTCGATACAGGTGACCGAACAGCCGGATGTCTCCAAGAGTGCTCGAACTTTGTACCAACACCAAGCTCCGTGGCTAACACCATGAACTAAGATGAAATGAGGAGATGATGAGGAGTCTATATTTGGAGTATTATTTTCTAAAAATTGTTCACCCATAGGAATAGGATTAGGATTAGGATTAGGATTAGGAATTAGGATGACAAATAAGAAAGTGGGCTATTTATTATTAATAATTGTTTGACTCCTAGCCGTAGCCTGAATTACTGGATGGGAAATGCTGGATAGCTTGCTTTTTAGCTTCATAAAACTCGTGTATTTATAGGCAACAACGCAAGTTCTACTCTACGTATGGACTACAATATAAATAAATACAAAAACAAATTGGATTATGTCATATACTTAGTGATGGCCACGGGTGGGTTAGTCAGAACAAAAACGGTCCCAAACGGTCCTGGAATAGGTCTTGCTCGCGACAGCTTCCGAACCCACCGGAACCCGACCAAAAAACAGGCCCATTCACCCGGCCCAATGGTTCTAAGGAACCGCCTCAAAACCCAATCAGGACGCAGAATCGTACAATTCCTTTGGCCCAATGGTTCTTTGACCGGTCAAAAACTAGCCATTATGCATTTCTCTATAAATACTCAACGCTTTCAATCATTTTCATTCACAATTCATCTCTTTTTCTACTTTATACTTACTCTTTCTACTTAATTACTTAATTATGCAATTATTCTCTTTATTATTACATAATTAGTCTATTAATTATTTATTTTATTCTAAATTACATTTGTTTTAGGCCTAAGGCCCCAATATTAATTGGGTCTCATATTTAGTCAACGATAATCCATGGGTTGGTCAAAGCCCAATTTCAGTTTTACGTATTAGTCTGTTTCATCAATTATCGGTTCGTAAGTCGTATCCAACCAGTTTTATTATCAGTTAATTGCAACTACTATAAATACTCACAAATCATCCTAATGAAGTAAGTTTTTTTTCTCACATATGCTCTCTAAGTAATTGATTGTCACATTTGGTATTCCACCTCGTTCTGACTTAAGCATCGAAGGGGCTTTCCCGGGTGTTGCCCCGGGTTAGTAACCTTTGCTCGTTTTGTAGGTTCATTTGAAGATCTTCAACCCCATTCGACCATCTTCAATCACATTCAACCGCAATTAGTTTGATCGGGCTACCCTATACTTCGACACGTGGACGTTTCTACTTGGAGTTACAACATAAATTACCCTTCCCCCACTTAATATAAATTGTAACTAAGTTTCACCCGAAACAGCATTATTATTCAATATTATTATGTCTTCATTTTTCAAAAAAAGCGTTTAAAGTGCCAAAATCATTAGGAGGTTCAAGCTCCAAAAGAAAGGCTACTTCAAGTCCGTCGTTATCATCAACACCTTTGGTTATTAATTATTAACCACATTATCTAGAAGGGTACGACCAAGAATTGCACGATTATGCAAAAGAAGTGGAAAGAGAAATACAAATTAAAGAGAAGAAGAAGAAGAAGAAGAACCAACGACTCCTATTGAGATAATTACACTACAAAAACATTCACATTTGGCGACAAACCAAAATTCTGACCAGAGAAGTTAGGCGACAAAATAGACGACCAAAACCCTTGTTCCAAGTTGGCGACAAAAGCCTTTTGTCGCCTGTTTTGTCGCCTACACCATGTTTGTCGCCTAAATCCTTAGCGGGAAAAATGCATTGTTCTATTTTCAAATTTAAATGTTAGCCGCATAAATTGTCGCATACTTTTTGTGTTTTGCCTATATAACCAGGTAAATGTTAGTGTTTGATACGCCAAACGCAAAAAGTCAAACACATTTCGTAGTATTTGATTGTGAGCGAATGCAAAAAAACTCGGTTTTGTGGAAAGGTATATTTCTGACATTGTAAATTTTTTTTAAATTGTACATGTATGTTTATTATTATATGTAATTATGCATGAAAATAAATCTTTTGTGGTTGTTGATAATTTATTTTATTTAATTTATACATGTTTGATATTTTGATTTTTTTGTAAGTTTTTTATTTGTTTTATTTGTGTAAAATTACTCTTAATTTTTTGAAATATGTTTTTATATTCGTATTATGATTAAATGAGATAGTATTAGATTAATTTAATATTTTGTTTATTTCTGTACGATTATTTGATGTATCAATTTGGTTTGTTCATGTGTCATTTTTGTTTATCATAACATGTAGTTTATTTATACTTATAAGCTTAAGTGTGTTTTAAAAGTTAATATAGGTGTACACAATGACGGATGATGGTAGCTATTATTTGTACAATAGAAACTGGATGTACGAAAGAGAATTTGATGACGGGTCTTTTAATATAGAGTTCATTAGGGGATTAGAAGAATTTATAAAATTTGCATTGTCGAAGAGTCGTTCATCAAAAATTAGATGTCCTTGCGCGAAATGCAAAAATGTTGTGTTTAAAAATCCAAATGATGTAAGGGAGCATTTGCTAAGGAAAGGTTTTGTGGAACATTATTACGATTGGAGGTATCATTACGATATTGCCGCCGGTGAAGGTAGTAGCGGCAATAACGCGTTTGCAAGGCAACAGTTGCCTGAAGATGTTTTACCCGAAGAGCCGATAGTGGAGGAAAATAACTACGCTCGTATGGTGCATGATGCTGCTGCGAGTAGATTTCCGAATGCGTACGAAAACATTTTTCCCCAAAATGAATACGATTACGTGGAGGCGCAGTCGCCTGAATACGCAATTCCCGAAGAGCTGAATCCGGAGGCGAAATAGTTTTTTCAAATGTTCAGTGCCGCAAACAATCCACTATACGAAGGTTGCGAAAATTACTCTCAGATGTCGATTATAGGTAGGATGACCAATCCAAAGACAGAACATAATTGCCTTGAGAGGTTGTATGATGATATGTGCACTTTGATGCGGCAGACTTTACCGCAATCGAACTCGATGACATCCAGTTTTTACGATACAAAGAAGAAAATAGCGGGGCTTGGCTTGCCGTCAGAGAGGATTGATTGTTGCATGAATGGGTGTATGATCTATTGGGGTCGTACTGCTAACGCTAGGCGTTGTCGTACGTGTTCAACTACAAGGTGGGTCAGAAACGACGTGGGAAATAGACGAATTCCAAGGAAACAATTTATATATCTTCCGATTGGCCCACACTTACAAAGGTTGTATGCGTCTCGAGTGACGGCCTCTGAGATGAGATGGCACGCTGAGCGCCACAGCGAAGAGGGGGAAATGTGTCACCCGTCAGACTCTGAGGCCTGACAACATTTCAACGCAACTAGGGATGGTCATGGGTCGGATCTGGGTCGGGTACAACAAGACCCAGATCCAGACCCTAATTTTTTTTAAGGATCCAGATCCAGATCCAGACCCTTAGGGTCCAAAAATTTTAGACCCTGACCCAGACCCTTATGGTCTGGCGGGTCTAAGGTCTGAATCTGGGTCCTAAAAGGATTTTTTTTCTAAAAACTAATAAAAAATATATCATGCAATTTTCTTCCATTCATATAAAATTTCTAAAGCGTTTTCAACCGATACAATCATACAAAGTACAAAGTCTTAAATTACTTAATGTTCCAAATTAAACATTTCCAAAATATAACAAAATTTCGAACACAACAACCAAATACGCATAAAAAACTTAGAAGAAACATATTTAATAATCCTCCATTGAGTCCGCATCATTATCAACATCATCATAAACATCATCTCCATCTAGATCCTGTCAAATACGAAAATCAAATATTAAACACAATAGAACAATTTAAATCTTTAAAGAAAAAATGGAAAATAAAATAAAGTGTCATACCATATCAATAACATCAAATGTTTCATTATCCACCTCGGTGATCTCGGAGTCATCAATAATAGTTGAGCAAGCATGATTATTTTCCATTTCACCTTCAGTGTGAACATAATAAATACTCTTACATTACTAAAGTAATTAAAATGAATATTAAATTTATGTAAATAAAAAGCTAAATCAGCAAAGTTACCTTTGAGGTCTTCCATCATCCAGTTTTGCAAACACATCAAAGCTTCCACAGTTTCCGAATGAAGTCTAGAACGATGTGGGCTAATAACTCTGCCACCTGTACTAAAAGCACTTTCTGAGGCAACACTTGAAACAGGAATGGCCAAAATGTCTTTAGCAATCTTCCTCAAAGTTGGATACTTCCGATTGACTTTCCACCAACTAATAATATCTAAGTCCTCATCATCTGGTAAAGGATCTTCTTCTAGATAAAAGTCAACTTCACACTTCACATTTACCTTCCGAATCTTAGTTTTCTTTGATTGAGCAAATTCATCCTCCTCATCTTCAAAAGAACTTGGAGCCGGACGTTTCTTACTAGTAGCACCAACATTTTGCATTATATCAATCTTACTTTGGTACTCCACAACAAGGTCATCCAGACAATTTCGAACCTTAGATAGTTGTCGATCTGCATCATCCTCATAAAACTTTCTAAAATAAAACTCCACACAGTCCATTTTATTTCTAGGATCTAAAATGGTAGCAATAGCTAAAAGTCCACTAGTACGTTTCCAATACTTGTCAAACTTTTCAGTCATTTTCTTTGCCATCAATCTAACAATATCAATATCAGTTAACTCCCACTTCGCTAAAGCTTGTTTAATTATACAAACTCTTCGAAAAAACAAATTAATTGTAACAAACTTTGTTCCAGAAAATAAATTGGTTGTTTTGTAAAAAATTTCCAATTTCTCACAAACAACTCCAGCTAAGTACCAATCATGATCACTAGGAATTTCAAATTTCATTCTTTTGTTCAAACGTTTTAACCTCGAAAAAACTTCTCTAAAAGGCAAAACAGCTTAAAGCATCAAAAATGTCGAATTCCACCTTGTTTTACAATCTAAAATCATCCTTTTGTTTGGTAATTCTAAAAATCGACAAGCCTCTTCAAATTTCTCAATCCTTTTTGGAGTCAACATCCAAAAGGCGACACAATCACGTATTTTCTCAATTCCAGAATAAATGACCTCTAATCCATCTTGAACAATTAGATTTAATACATGGGCGCTACAACGCATATGAAAAAAGCTTCCCCCAAGTATTAGTGACTTTTTCTCAAACTTATCCAACAAAACCTTCATCATTGCCTCATTAGTGGTACAATTGTCAACTACCACAGATGAAATTTTACTTTCTAGACTAAATTGAGACAAACAATCCATTAAAATCTTTGCAAGAACCCCCTTTGTATATGGACAAGGTGCATAGACAAACCTATATAGTTATAAATACATTTAATAAATATACAACAAAACAAACATAACATGCTAAGGAACAAAATTGAACAAAAATAAAATTTACCTCAAAGTTCGATTTCGTAACCTCCATTGTTGATCAATAAAATGTGATGTTACAACCATGTAACTCTTCTTTTGATTGGATGCAGTCCACATATCAGTGGTGATTGCAACTCTACTATCATTGTGTTCCAACAATCCCTTCAATCCAAGCTTGTCTTCCTTGAATTGTTTCATGATATCTCGCTTTAAAGTAGCCCTAGATATCATCTTAAACTCACAATTAAGGCTCTCAACATACCTCCTAAACCCAATATGTTCCACCATGGATAGTGGATACTCATGCATTATGATCATGCTAACCAACATCTTCCTTGAGTGCTCTTGGTCAAACCCTTTTCCTTTGCCTTTAACATTAAATTCTAAAGAATTAGACCCATCGACTTCTTTTTTAACTTTGAGTGTTGACTGGCCTCGTGCAAGTTTAAAGTGTCTTCCCGGACAAACTGTTCGTACATGCTTTAGTAAATGTGAAGTTCCATTTGCGCCTCCTGCAGAAAGGGTAGCCTTGCAATAGTTGCACACTGCCTTCACCACTCCATTCACGTCCTTTTTAGTGAAATATTCCCATACCTCTGAGGTTGTTTTCTTTTTTCTTTTGTTTGTGTTTGCAGTATCATTTTCACTTCCATCTAAGTCCACAAATTGTTCCTCATTTTTATCCAAATCTTGCACCGAAGGAATACTATCTTGTCAGGGTATAGAAAACATGGACCCGGACCCGGACCCGAACCCGGACCCGGACCCTAACATTATGGACCCATATCCGACCCTATTTTTTAGGGTCCAAAAAAAGGAGGATCCAAACCCTTAAATATGGGTCGGGTCGGGTCTGGACCCTTAGGGTCCAGGACCCATGACTATCCCTAAATGCAACACATCCAGATTTTGCTGCCGAGATTAGAAATGTGAGGCTTGGTTTGTGTACAGGCTGATTCAATCCGTTTCGTTGCTCAGGAAGACAATATTCATCGTGGCCAGTGATCCTGACACCGTACAATCTCCCTCCGTGGATGTGCATGAAGACACCATACATGTTCTTGATAGTCATTGCGCCAGGGCCTGATAATCCCAAGCAGAACATCGATATTTACCTGCAGCCTTTGATTAATGACCTATGATGTGCACACGGGGCAGAACTTTTGTCTTAGAGCGGCATTGATGTGGACAATAAGTAACTTGCCAGCATATTCGATGTTATCTGGTTGGAGTACTCACGGTAAAAATGCATGTCCTTATTGCATGTCCGATTCAAAGGCCTTTTATCTGAGACACAGCAGGAAGATGTGTTGGTTTGACTGTCGTCGTATGTTTTTGCCTGAGCGTCATCCGTTCAGACGGGACCGGGTTAAATTTATGGCAAGGGTTCAAGAGGAGGGTCATGCCCCACCTATTCGCACCTGTGTTGAGTTACTTGTGGAGCTTAACATGTACGAGATGAAGAGAGTGTACGAGGATGGTGCTCGCGAATATAACGACACGTATGGTCCGTACACTGGGGGGTGGAAAAAAAGAAGTGTATTTTGGGACTTACCGTACTAGGAAACTAATATTATCAGACACTGTCTTGATGTGATGCACATTAAAAAGAAATTTTTCGATAACATTTTTAATACAGTGATGCGTGTCGAAAATGGAACAAAGGATCATATTGTAGCACGTAGAGACATGCAGGAGCTCGGCATCAGAATTGCATTGCATCCAGTGGGGAACGAAATCCCAATGGCATCTTATACTCTAGATGATAGAGGGATTTATGCTCTGCTTGACTGGCTCAAGACGTTAAGGTTTCCAGATGGTTATGTGTTTGACTTGGCTAGGAACATTGACATGAACAAGCATTCCATATTCGGAATGAAAAACCATGATTGTCACGCTTTCATGCAACGCTTAATTCCGATTGCCTTTTGTGAGCTTCTCCCTGTACTTGTTTGGGAGGCTCTAACTAAGTTAAGCTTGTTTTTCAAGACAATAACTTCTCCAAGACTGAAAACGTCTGACATGATGAAATTAGAGTCGGAAATACCAGTTATACTGTGCAAATTGGAGAATATCTTTGCCCCCTCGTTCTTTGACTGTATGGAGCATTTACCCGTCCATTTACCATACGAGGCAAGAATAGCTGGACCCGTTCAATATAGGTGGATGTATCCATTCGAACGGTATGTGCACGTCATCTGATTGTTTTATTATGTCTTGTCTAATTAATATATTTATTTACAATTAGGTACTTACGTCATCTGAAACTCAATGTTGGAAACAAAGCCCATGTTGAAGCGTCAATGTGCAATCAATATCTTACCGAAGAGGCTTCTCATTTTGTATCTCATTGCGTCGAAGTTTGGTTTTAGTGCAGGTAGAAGAGTTCTAGATGAAAAGAGATCTCGTCTTTCTCGTTATCTATTCAAATATGTGTTTGATAGAAAGATTGGGATCAAGCAGTGCTCCGAACACAAGGACTCAAGAACGATGATGATCAAGAAGATGATGATCCATGGATGAAGATGGATACATCTGCATCATCGTCGGGAGAGGCAACAGAAGTATCAAACTAACATGATGATGATGACGAAGACGAATAGGATCATGAATATTGGACAACGATCAATCAATATCAACAACTACAAATAAAAGGTATGACAAAGAACTACGATGGATTTGATTTCTTCGGGATACGTAGGCAGCTTATTATTCCTTCGTGATATTAGGTTCAAGTCCAATTTCTGCCTCTTTTTTTACTTATCATCTTTAGCGTTTCTTATTAATTTTTTTTTCCTTCTTTTTAGTAAATATTTTAATAACAATGACAAACAATTAATTTCGCTAATAATCAAGTAATCAACAAAGGTACGTCCGCATTATTATATTAATTTTATACTATATTTAAAGCAAAAAAAGAATCGAATCGATGGTCCGACCCGCCTGACCCGAGAGTTGGAACAGCCGAAACTGCCTCATGAACCGCCAAGGAACCGTTTGGAACCCACCGAAACCTGAACCAAAAACGTTCGAATGAGGTACCAGATGGAACTCGAACCGGGTGGAACCAGAACATAACAGGCCCAACCCGAATCATGGCCATCACTACATATACTCCCCTGTTTTACGCTCATTTTATAATCAGTCTCAAATGGATAAAATTTAGTTAGATGAGAAATTGAATTGGAGAAAATGTTAAAAAAACAAGTGAATGATAGAATTTTAAGGATAAGATTAACGTAAAATTGTAATTAAAAGGTTAATCTTTAGCCCATTTACAAATAAAGAACCAACCTTTAATTTATTTTTTAAAGGGCTAACCTTCAATGTCAATTCGCAACCAAAGGGAAAGATTACTAACAACGGGGTAACCCCTTGTTGGCTTTGACTAATTAAAAACTTAATGCCTTCATTTATTCTTAACTTTGAATGTTAGTGTATTTTGATCCAATTTCAACTTCTCTCATAAAAGTAGTGTTCAACACATTTTCAAGCATTCAATCTCTCGTACTCATCAATGGCTTCTTCGCACTAAATTGCTCAAGATCTCTCGTGTATTTTATCTACCAAGTTTTGCTCTTTTCTTTTGCCAGAAAATCTGCATTTTACAAGTGTTTGTTTTTAATTATTAAATTAGCCATTGCAATGTTAGTTTAAACTTGAATATAAATAAGGGTTTTTTTATTTATGGTCGAAACTATGTCTTTTTGGTATGTATATATGTATATGTATATATGTATGTATGTATATATGTATATATATATATATATATATATATATATATATATATATATGTATGTATATATGTATATATATATATATATATATATATATATATATATATATATATATATATATATATATATATATATATATATATATATACATACATACATACATACATACATACATACATACATACATACATACATACATACATACATACATAATATATATATATATATATATATATATATATATATATATATATATATATATATATGTATGTATGTATATATATTTTTTCAATTATTCAAGTAATGACAATTAAATCATGCCGGGTCCACTGGCTGTACCCTGGATCTGTTTTTGGTGGTGGTTCGGCGATGATGTGATTGAGCCGACCACGTCTTTTAATGGCCAAGTGCATCAGCCTGGACCATATGGTGTAATTTCGATTTGTTAATTTCTCGGTGATTGAGAGGGATGAACTGGTTATGGTGTCTGTGGGTTGTTGATTGGGGTTTAACCGTTTGATCAATTGCAACAACTGACCCATGGTTATTAGCTGGTCTTGGTTCGAAACTGTGATGTCTTTGGAGTCGTTTTCCATTTCGTTTTTTCTTCAACGGGTAATGAAATAAAGGTATATGATGAAGCTGTTTGAACGATTTCTGTCTCAGATTCGTTCAAGCTCTGATACCATGATTCGAGGTACAATCGAGTTTTGGGGTTTAAGGTTTCTGTGTTTATTATTTCTAGTTAAATAAAAAAAATACATACATGATGCTTATATACAGCTATGCCTTCCTAGGGTTACCTAAAATACAATATTACAAAATATAGAAGTTGCTATAATAAAATATTCTGTGAATATCAAATCCCATTGTAACGGTCCGGCTCAAGTGACCCGGATAACCATATGAAAATATGACTCCGGTTCACAACTGGACACTTAGGGGGAAAAATCCCATCCAAGATCGTCAACGTCCCATCGATAAAGGAATATAACTAAGCGGAAAATAAAAGATACGGTAGCGACAAGACTATAATAGTTCCATAATACAACTTGAGAACCCATCGGCTTCTACGACACATTAAACGACATAACGAAACGACAAAATAAACCAAACTAAGTTCCATTACATAGATGTAAATTATTTTCTACTTATAATTATTATTACATAAAACGCGGTCTTGGATGATGTGGTCCTAACTTGAATCCTCACTCCAGTCCCCACCTGCAATCAACCTGCTAGTCGTCGATCGACAACAAAAAACAAGTTCCAAAGAACAATCCAGTACACGTCAGAGACAGCATACATCATCAACAAGTGAAATACAAGTACTGTGTTCATCCTAGCATGCAAAGGCTCTAATACGTTTATTCAAAAATCCCCAACTTGAAACGTTGCCTGTCCTATTCGGGTCGTCCAAGTAATAATCCAATTCCTTTTTGGAGGAATACACTTGGGAGAGCTAATCCCAAGGCAACCACCGACCTAAGACGTTGCCCGTCCTGTTCGGGTCGTCAGAGGTTAAAGTATGCATACCCCCATGGTGACCGTAATGATCCAAAACTGCCATGGGAACAATAATTATATAATCCAATCCAAAATATTAACCCCCTTGGGATAACCAACACATAAATCCTCAATTTCCAAGTTTAACTTCTTTCAAATTATTTGAGGTGTCTAATCCTTATGTGAGTCATAATGACATAATCAAGAACGAAACAACATTACTTGCACAACCACATAAATAGTATGGTCTAAGCGTGTACCTTAAAGCACGGCAACCAATGATATTCAAACACTACAGGAATTTCACCCTCTTATGAATCGAGGTCCTAAACATCACACACACAAAACGAACACGTATTAGAACGTGTTTACACATTCAACTCATTTCATACCACTAAAATATCAATAAGACTTGATAATTTTAATTGATTTCATCAAATTCCTAATAGTTTAAAATTCCACATTTGACCAGAAACTTAGACTGCCGATTTGGACAGTTTAGCAAATTCAAATGAAAAATCCGACTTTGCCATTGCGTCCGGAACGCATCAATTACTTTGGATACCAATTTTCATAATTTCTAAAATTCATTTACTATTTTTAATTATTTTAAGCGTTTAAACGACTTTTAACATATCGGTTAAATAAAACGACAACGGAACGCACCCCACATATTAAAAATGAGGCGCCACTCCGAGGCAGCTATTGCTGTCCGGAAAGTTCGTGCCACTTAATTATTATTTCATATATTTATTATACGAATTATAAATATCCACTTTACAACTCATAGCTAAGAAAACTAATAAAACCGAATCACAAAACAACACAATTTATATTTCTTATCACACAATCACCTAACATTTCCACCCACATACAATATTATCTCACACATAAATTCATCCATCATCAAAACACAAAACCATTAACTAAAACATTCTCATACACAAGACCACTCAACACACTTTAAAATTAATAAATTAAAATAATGGAATTAAATACTTGATCTTCGCACAAATTGAATTTTGTAGAGAATCATAAGCCAAAATACCCCTTGAATCTAATTATACATATAAACAAATTCAATCCCTTAAACAAAAATCAAATTTTGTTAAGGAACTTATAAAAATCATGAATACTTATTTCACTTAATCACCTTTAAATTTCTTCTAGCAAATTGAAATTTTGCTAGGGAAATTTAGATCATGAAACAAATTTATTTAAATATTAAAAATATGTTTTATTCTTATATCAAATTTGAATTTTTGTTAAAGAATATAAGTCAATGAAAGATCTTATAAAATTTTGACTTAACCCTTTTAGCAAATCAATTTTGTTAAAGGATTATATAAATAAAACTTACATAAAGATACTCAATCCTCCTAGAAGTCATAGGATATCATCATATATAAAATATAAAATATAATTTATTTTAAAGGTAAAAATCTAATGTTAACACTTAAATTTCACTTACCCTTGATTTGGAATTTGGATGAACACAAAGTAAAATCAAGAAGAGGGAAAAGAAAAAGAAAGAAACTCTTTGAGGCAAAAGCAAATGACAAAAAGTGTTAGATTCTTGCATAAGAGGGGTTTTTAAAGGAAAAACCACACCCTTTAAGCTCCCTTAACTCCCCTCTTAAAGATGCCATAATACACACTTAAGAGGGAGTTACAAACCCTCCCATTTGCCTCCTAAAACCGACCACCCTCTCAAATTCACTGTTTATTATTATTTTTTTTTTTCAATTAGTTTAATTATGTGATTTAATACCATGATCTAATTTTATCACACATGTATAATTATTATTAAAGAGTAACTACTAAATGATGATAAAAATTATTAATTTATTTTAATTTATTTTAATAAAGATTGACTATTATTAATTTATTTTAATATCGAATATTCTATAAAAATTACGGGGTGTTACACCCATGATTTATTCACTTCTATATTCTAACATGCACAAATCAAATTCAGCGATCATTTCAATTATCTCCAAAAAAATTCCATTACTATCCTCATGAAGTTTTCCATTCAATCAACGAAAAGCTAAATTATTTTTTGAAAGATATTTCACATTGGATATTATCCTTATTAAAACTTGTCTCAACCTTTTTTTTCTTGCATAATTCCTTTTTGCAAATCTTTGTCAATACATTTAGTTTTTTTCAAGTCTTATTTTTTTTCATTCTAAGTATTCATACTAGCCATTTGTTCAATATTATTTTCATGTTGTTTGAGTTTTTGACTTAAATGCTTTCACTCCATCACTTGTTAAAAGACTTTTATAATTTTGAAAAGTGAATAATTTACAACAAAAACAATATACTTTATTAGCTTGTTTTGAGTAAACCCACCATTTTCTATCGATGGTTTCTCCATTGCTTAACTTTCTAAAAAAACAAGAATATGAAAAATGTCTACCAAGACTATCTTTGGGAAATGTTAGATTCAATTCTCTAATAGGCCCTTTTTCAATTAAAATATCTCTAGTTTTACCATCAAGAACACCCCAATTTATTGGATCGTAAATATTCAATATAGAAACTTGTTCATAATCAACATCAGTATTTAACTCATGACATACATTACCATTCTCATTAATCAAATTAGTATCATTATCATTATTATCATTCAAAATATTATCATGGTCATTCGATTCATCATCATTTTCTTCTTCATCCAATCTATTATTCTTTACATCCCTTTTGTGATTCTATTATTTCTTGAGTTCGTTTTTTTTTTCCTTTTTTCACAACTCGATATATATTTTTGTGGCAACTTTAAAATATAATAATAGAAGTAAAATTATGAAATTAAAACTATTAAAAGATGGAGCAATAAAACCTGAATCTGAAATACCGAGTACCAAGCTCTCCCAAATTGCAATCCTTTAATCAATCTAGACCATTACAAATATCATATAACTACACAATAATACAAAATATAAATTATTAATTATAAATAATTATAAAAATAAAAAAAATTATGAACTAACAAAGCATATAAAAACCGGATCTATAAATTCAGACCACTAAAACTGAATCTAAAACATTAAAATTAAAGAGTATAAATTACAAATATCATTCCATGCCATTAATCCACTATCCAAAATGGCACTAAGTGCAATTGTCAATTCAAAAACTTTGAAGAATATAACTACAGTAAGTGGCTAAGTGAAATTGTTAATTTCAGACCATTGTCCATCGTCATTCTTTATAGCCTCCAATGATTTTTTTTTGAAAAACATGAAAAAGCAAATCCATATAGTTTATCGATTTAGGAAAAAGAATTCAATCAAACCTTAATTAAAAAGTAGAACATGAAGATTCAAATTGAAAACTATATAAAAACCCACCACTAGAATGCTAATGAAGCTTTAGGGTAGTAGAATTAAAAAATACTCTAATTCCTCCCAGTCTTCAAATTAGTATGTCTTTTGCTATTTCGAATCCCAATCGTTCCATTATTCCTCATTTAATGTACTTGTCAGACTTGTCATAATAAACCACTATTATCATTTTAATTTTTTTAATATTTAAATTTCATCATCATCCTACCCAGTGTTTCCCGTCCATAGAGAACTATAGACAGGGTCTGGGGAGGGAAGGACGGCGGCAACTCATACCCATAAAGGAGAGCACGACCAAAAAGAGTCCCCCGGCTCGAGAAAAGATGAGGAGAAGAACCCCAGAATATACTCTCAAGGAATTAGTAATCTAAAACATGGATAAGACGCCTCCAACTACCCCTATCCCTAGTCAGGTCCTTAGAGAGGTTCAACTCGTGCATGTCAATTTTAATTTGCTCATCCCATGTTCTCTTAGGCCTTCCCCGACTCCTCTTACCCTCTACTATAATGCTTTCAACCCTCCGAACAGGGGCGTCGAATGTCTTTCGTTGCACATGTCCAAACCATCTCAATCTACTTTCGTGCAATTTTCCACAGATAGAGGCAACCCCTAGTTTGTCTCTAAACTCTTGGTTCCTAATTCGATCCATCAATGTGTGCCCGCACATCCACCTCAACATGCGCATTTCTGTGACTTCCATTTTATGCTCAAAAAGCTTCTTCACAGGCCAACATTCTGCCCCATACAACATAGCAGATCTGATTGTCATCCTGTAAAATTTTTCCTTTAACTTACTGGGGAACTTCCTATCACAAAGCGCCGTGGTCGCTGCCCTCCACTTGAACCAACCCGCTTAGATACGATGAGTTACATCTCCGTCAATCTCCCCATCCCTTTGGATGATCGAGCCCATAAACTTGTACTTGGTCGTGCTTTTAACAACTTCTTCATCAATGGACACCTCTGGCTCACCCACCGGTGATGTCCCACTGAAATCACAACGCAAATACTCGGTCTTCGTACGACTAATGCGCAACCCTCTACCTTCTAAAGCTTCTCTCCACTCAGCTAATTTATTATTAACCTCCTCTTTAGTCTCGGCCACCAGCACGATATCGTCCGCAAAAAGCATGCACCATGGTACCGTCTCCCAGATAGATTTAGAAATCTCATCTATAATAACCGCAAAAATGAAAGGACTTAGAGACGAGCCCTGGTGCAGTCCGACTCTTACTGGAAAAGGCTCTGTTATCCCCACCGGTGTTTGGATTTTGGTTGACACCCTATCATACATATCCCTTATAGCCTCAATGTACACTGAAGAAATACCTTTGGCCTTTAAGCTATCCCAGATGACACATCGTGGTATGCTATCATATGCTTTCTCCAAGTCGATGAACACCATATGCAGATCCTTCTTTTGCTCCCGGTATTTTTCCATCAGCCTCCTTATAACATGAATTGCCTCCATGGTTGACCTTCCGGGCATGAAACCGAATTGGTTCTCTCTAATCGTTGTTTTCTGTCTAATTCTCCTTTCGATCACCTTTTCCCACAATTTCATTGTGTGGCTTAGAAGTTTTATACCTCTATAGTTTCCACATATTTGCGCATCGCCTTTGTTTTTAAATAGAGGTATTAGAGTGTTGTTCCTCCATTCTTCAGGCATCTTATGTGTCCTCAGGATAACATTAAAGAGGCTAGTTAGCCAACTAATGCCTTCTTCTCCTAACCCCCTCCATACCTTAATCGGGATATTATCTTGACCAACTGCCTTTGTTCTCCCCATCTTTTTGAGAGCTTGTTTTACTTCCTCAGTGGTAATATCACCTGTTGACCCAGATTCACGTGGTCTTTGGGCGTCAAAAGGTTGATTATCATCCCCTTAGGCCCCCCAGACTCATTGAGTAGGTGGATGAAATACTGACGCCATCTGTTTTTAATGTCCTCTTGTCTCATGCGTACACAACCTTCCTCATCTTTGATGTATTTCACCGCATCTAGATCCTGTCGCTGCCTGGCCCTTGTCCTTGTCAACTTAAAAATATCCTTCTCCCCCTCTTTAGTGTTTAGCTTCTTGTAAAACTCTTCAAAAGCCCGATTTTTTGCCTCTATTACCGCTTTCTTTGCCGCCCGCTTTGCCGCTTTATAGTCCTCTCTCCTTTCCACTCTATCCTCCTCCTCCGTGCATGCCATAAGTTCCCTAAATCTCTTGCTTTTGTCCTTTATCTTCCTCGCCACTTCATCGTTCCACCACCACAACTCTTTGAATACTTTTGGTTTTCCCGACGACACCCCCAAGGTCTCTTTCGCCACCTCTTGAATGGTTTCTGCAATACTATCCATATTCCATTCGCATCCTCAGACTGCCGAGGGAAGCCCGTTGAACATATTTTGCGTGACACGGTCGTGACTATATCCCCTTTTAGTCTCCCCCACATGATCTTTCCCCTGCACTCTATCTTCTTCTCTATAATCTTCTTCTTCATCCTAAAGACCAGCACTAGAAGTCTGTGTTAGGTAGGCATCTCAGTACCCAAAACTACTTTACAATCCAAGCATGAGGCTCGATCACCTTTGCGCACTAGGAAATAGTCAACTTGGGTGGCGTGAAGCGTGAGAAAGAGAAGGAGAAGGAGAAGGAGAAGAGAAGAGAAGTTGGCCTAGTTGTCTATTGTTTTACGTAATTGTCATTAATTGCTTAAAACATAATAAGAGAATTTAAAATCCGGAGTGGTCGTGGTTTTTCCTTCTTTTAGGCCAATAAGGTTTCCACGTGAAATCGTTGTTTCCTTTCATCTTTATGCTTTAAGTTTAAGTTTTTATTATTGGCTTTATATTTTACAAAAACAAGGCTTAAATTCTTAAACTTAGAATACAACAATTCACCCCTACCCCTCTTGTTGCATTCGTCATCTCTAAGCGTTTCTACAGACATATATCATCAATATGTGTGTCCAAAGTAATTTACAACTTTTAGGTAGAAAAAGTTCAGAAATAGAAGTAGGTCATTGAGGATGTTATGGGAAGAAATGTTCATGAAATTGAACATCCTTTGAGACAACAATAGTCTTAGTGACAAAATTATAAACCTTGTATCCCTTTTGTTTGGTAAAGTATCCTAAAAACAAGCAAGGATCTGCTATTGTGTCAAATTTGATTCTATCTCTCTTAAGGGAAATCATGAAACATAGGCAACCAAAGGTCCTCATCATATTATATGATGGTTTCATGCCATATAACTGTTCAAAAGGAGACATTTGATGTAAGATAGAGAGGGGTAGTCAGTTAATGAGGTGTGTGGCACATAGCACTCAATCTGCCCAAAAATGTGTAGAAACCTTTGGTTTAAAGTATAGAATCTACTTCAAGAAGATGCATATGCTTCATTTCCATAACTCTATTTTGCTGTGAAGTTTCTACACAACTGCTCTGATTAATAATACCTTTTCAAGATAAAAAGCAAGTGTTTCCCTTTCTGCTAGTTCTTTAGTGTTATCACTTCTAATGCCCTTATTGTTTTTGCTAAACAGAGTCAACACCAGTTCATTGAAGTTTTTAAAGTGTGATAGAAATTTAGATTTGTGTTGTATAAAAATGACACAACTAAACCCTGTATAGTCATCAACAATGATTATAAATATAGAACATTTTAGTATAGATGGGTGTTTAATAGGACCCCATATATCTATATGCAAAAATTGAAAAGCTTCATTAGATTTTATTGAATTTATAGGATATACATCTTTTATTTGTTTGGCTAAAGGACAATTAAAAGGCAAGTGCCCTAATCTCAAATGTCATAGTTTCGCCATATTACAATCATTCCGTTCTTCTTGAACTGTTGAAACTTTATGCATGTGCTGCTCTTCTTGAGCACATTGGTTAGACCTGGAAAAATTTAATCCGACCCGAAAATGGACCCGAGACCCGACCCGACAAATTACCTGACCGAAAATGACCCGACCAACAACCGACCCGACCGACCCGTTTTGACAGGTCCAATATCAATTTTTAGAATAATCTCAATGTTAGAATTCTTTTCAAATAAAATTTTTGTTTTCAATGTATCTCAACATATTGAGTATATCACTTGAACCCTAAAACTCATTAATAGATCTCAAAAAACATGCATTTAGCGTCTTTTTATACATTGTAATTATTTTTCTTTAAAAAAAAGGACGTTTTAATTATCTTAATTGAATACATATATCTTGTTAAATCCGTCAAAGGAGTTTTTAATTTTTCTACATTTTAGTAAGCAAATCGATACAATTTATAATAACGTTTTGCACATTTGAAAGACTTGTAAGATACGTACTTCATAAAAGTTATTGTGTTAATTCTTCTAAAACTAGTTGGTATCGTACATCTGGTTTCTCTAATGTGACACGTATCTCACAAATCCAACTATACACAGAGGTTTAAAATTTAGAACACAAGCATCGCAATTACTGGTTTCTTATAACTTGAATTCGATCACATAGAAGGCTTTGATGTTGCGTTAAATGATATGTGGACTAATGTCATAGGATTGAGACATATTTTTTAATTAAAAAAGTTCCATAAATAATACATGAAAAAATCAATTTTTTTTTTATTTTATAAGTCATAACCCGCTGAGTCAAAGCGACCGACCTGAAATCGAGAGTGACCCGACCCGAAAATGACCCTACCCGAGAATGACCGGACCCAAAAATGATCCGACAGAAATTGACCCGACTCGTAACCCGATCGTTTTCCCAGGTCTAATAGTGGTTATGCTTGATTTTTGGAATCATTTCCACATTTCTTTGGATATAGTATCCGATCTTCTAACAAGAGGTAAAACCGTAAAAGCTTTTCATCAAAATTGCCTGCATGAAGCATTCATTAGTAGTGTAGTGAATTTTAGTTTTCCGGGTGAAAATTTATTGAGAATGAAATACATAACCAATATTAAATAGTGATTAAATATTGAATTTACTTCCTCTTTCATTTGTTCACTTGCATATCATCAGTAAAATTGAATTAAATATTGACATAGCCTTTAATACCAAAATTTTATTATAATAATTATCATAAAATTAAAATACAAAATCTATACTAGTGACTAAGTCGATCAATCTGCCCATAGAAAGAATTATATCTATTAGAGTCTCGTAAAAATATCACAAACTCATCATCTAATATGAGGATCGTAAATTTCAGAATCCTGGGCTTCAAGAATTGCAGATTTTGCCTATTCCAAAACCACGTTCAGTTTCCTATATGATCGGCTAAAACTGCGTAAATCATACCCACCACGCAATGGGACCGAGCCCATCAGAGTCGAGTAATCCCTACAAATTAAAAAAAAAAGTGTGATGGCTCAGCTAAGACCGGAGTGACTATATCTTCATTTAAGAGGACGCGGAAGGGTGGGACTTTTGCCACTTTTCCTTTTTCCGATAGTAAAACATATAGCCATATACTTACCGAGACTATGAGATCTCTTGAACCAACCTAAAACAAGATTCTTTTTTAAAATTTTTACTTTTACAACAGGATGATATAGTCTCGATTCATTAAAGCTAAAAACCTTTGTGACGATAACAATACAATATGACAAGGCCTTATATATTTGTACTCAGGCTATAATATATCAGTCAGATGAGGAGAACTCACAGAAACAACCATTGGTGCAAAGGGCTTTGAACCTTCCTCTTGTTCTAAAGGGATTGGAGGATACTCAACACTTGCAACTCGAAACCGTATCTGCAGCAAATTAACCAATTATAAATGAAGATAAATGGAGTAATGACTAAATTGAAGGCATTCTCACCTCACTCTCTTCATCAATTGGAAATTCTGCACCATCGAACAACCACATCCATCTCACTTGCTTCCTGCAGTTTGCCATAAGAATCATTATGTAACTGAAAAAGGATTAATTTAACTTTCTTGCTTCATTAAACTAGACATCTAAAGAGAGGCATATGTAGACATTTGATCTTACGGATCTTCATGTGGCTCTGAACGGTTTGGTTGTGGCAAAGAATAGAAAGGTATGTATATGTCATCAAAGAACCCAAGCGACACTGATGATTTCAAAGGTAAAACATTAAAATCAATTACTCCAGACGTACAACAAATGAAATTTATGCAAGTAAAACAATAAAAGTTTGCAATTTAATCTGAAGCCCAAAATATTAAGATCATGGCCAGAAAGATAATTTTTCAACAAATACCAAATTATTGATTAGTCACTTGCCCTAAAGGGGCCAACGCTTGTCAAGGAAAGAAAGATGTATACATAACTTTAACTCAATCAAGAGTTGTAAATTGTAATCATAAACAGGTCCAAACTACATATATTTATTACAATTTGGTTTTTTAGTTCTTTATTGGGGAAAAAACAAACAAAAGTTTGCACTTAGATTTTATAGTGGTTTTTAAAATAAGTATATTATGAATTTAGGCAATTGTTTGTAGAACACCAAGCAAGAGGAAAAGTCATTTAGCTCTATTGTCATTTGTTAATTAAGTCAACAATGTTGTGGACTTCACTCACTGAGCTAACATTATCTATAGCTTTTTTATTATAGACTAGGTCAAAAGTTCGTGCAAATGATTATGAACGTCTTTACTAATAAGTCCAGGTTTGATGCAAGAGAGAGTCGAGACTCTCCTTTACCAATCTTATTTCAGGAGCTACACCATATAACAAATGGAAATGACAAGGTGAGACAGCAGAAAATGCAAGGGAGAGAGTCGAGACTCTTCTTTACCAATCTAATTGAATAAACAAAGAGTCAAGATTAAAAAACTCACACTGTAACCCCTTAAAGCTCGAATTTTTAAGTTTTGCAGAAATAATTTCTCCAACATATGGACGGAACATGACCACACGAAAAACAACCTGGATAATAAGGTCCACCGAAGTAAAAAAGTAGAGCAATATTATTTTAAGACCAATATTTCAATATTCACTATATTCAAAAGAACCAACCATTGCTTGGATGTAGATTAAAAACTTGATTTAGCTTGTAAAAGAAAGAAATAATTAAAAGTGGGAAAAAAGAAGTAATCAATATTATTTTGAGACAATCTCATATGCAACCGTCTTATATATTTAGGGCATGGAAAATGGGCTAGCCCACTATGTGATCAGTTTTAAGGCTTATGTGATCACTTTTAAGGCTTATATGATCATTTTTAAAGCATATGTGATCACTTTTTAAGTGATTACTTTTAAATTCTATGTGATCATTTTTAAGGCATATGTGATTACTTTTTAAGACCTATGTAATCACTTTTGAGACCTATGTGAACATTTTTAATATACGATGTGATCATTTTAAAGCTTATTTGGTAACTTTTATAGCACATGTGAATGTGATCACTTTTAAGGCTTATGTGATGATCACTTTTAATGAATGTGTGAACACCTATAAGTGATTGCTTTTAAAGCCTATGTGATCACTTTTAAGACCTAGGTGATTACTTTAAGGCCGATGTGATCACTTTTAAGCCAATGTGCTTATTTTTAAATTTCAAGTTCACCACCACCACCACAAAACACAATCTTCATAAGCTTTATAAAGTGATCACATAAGCTTTAAAAATGATCACATAAGCTTTAAAAGTGATCATATAGTAAAATAAAAATGAGCACATAGGCTTTTTTGTGTATACTTTGACATGAAAATCACTAAATTATTTATTTTTTGAAGTCACAAATTAGGTAATATGATTGGATGTTAAAAAGCCTAAATAAATTAACAATTGATAAGTTATGCAACTAATTGTAGTTGAGAATTGTAAAGATTAGCATGTTCAAAACCCTTGATATAAATTTTTTTAATAAAAAAATGAAAAAAAAATCGAAATGAGATATTTGATTATCACTTAAATCTAGATTTGGATCCGGTATTCAGTTTAAAAACTGGATATTAAATTCGAATTAGTTCAAAAATCGGATAATTTATACGGTTTTTGAAACCGATACCGGATTATTAAGTACTAATTAGTTATATAAAATCATTGAACATACAACCAATTCCAAAATCTGTAGGATTCATTGAACAAGAACAGAACCATTGATTAAGTACTAATTAGTTATATAAAATCATTGAACATATGCAGAAGGTAGAAAAAACTGATTAGAGGTCATTGAACAAAAATAAAAACAAAATGAAGCAAAAAGAGTAAGAAACAAACCGTGTAAGTCGGAGCACCTTCAATGGGTAAGACAAAGCCGCCATCAATTGAAATAATGTCATAAATTGATACACAAAGACCCAATTTAGCAATTACCTTCAATCATTATTAAAGATTTTAATTAATGAATGGAAATCCAACAATAAAGACGATATATACTTTTGAAAATAAAATTTATAGAAGAGAAATAAAACCTTGTCTAAGAAAATAGATTCAAGTTGACCCTTAATAGCATCTTCTAAAAGGAGATTAAGCAAATCAGGGGGTAATCTTAATCTGTGCTCTAATTGACTTAAGAAGAACATGTCTTTAACAATAATTTGGAAACACACCCAATTTTTGAATTAAACAATTAATTCTCCAACTTTATATCTCTGTTTACCAAAAAAGATAAAACAATCCAGTCAGTATAACCTTGAATTTAACAATGATTTGATATATAAGAACATAATTACATTACAAGGAAACACTAAAAAATATCAAACTATTACTAAAGTTCGACCAAAAAGGGAAATATATTGAATCAAAACAAACACAAAATATTCACATATGCAATTTAATTACTTGAATCCCTCTACTAAAATAAAAAATGTTTAAATTAAGTTAATCAAAAATATGTCAGAACCATAAGCATAAATAAAAAATTGAAATCAGAATGAACAAGGTTAATTATGTAAAAATTTGTGATATAAATAGAAAGATTATTTAAGGGAATAACAAATAAAACGACCAAAAATGACAAATGGGCACATTTCAAGGAACGGAGGGAGTAGTAAACAACATAAATTCTAAATCTTAAACCAACTCATGAGATTCACTTCTACAACTTATTTTATAGCACACATTATATTGTTATGATATAAATCTTAATTTTTTTTTTAAAGTACACATTTTTTTAAATTTCATGAAATAACAAATGGGACAACAAGTACCCGTTTTAAATTATTCTGAGGCCCATGACCTGACCCGGTAACATGGGCTTTATTTCTATTTCATGACCCGCCATTTAAGTGTCAGGTTTTTTTTAACAGGCCTAGAGTCATAACCCTTAACCATCAATCAATTCTAAACCCAGAATAAAATTCTGACCCCTTATGCATCACACAGACAGCAAGTTGCCTAAATAGCCTTGGATCATTATAAGGAACTGAAATTGTATCAAAATTAAGAATCCATTCGCATATTGCTACCCCTTATCTCAATTCCACCTAAAAAAACCCTACTGTCAACACTAATAACCCTAGAATACTCATTAATCTCAATTCCACCTAAAAATGGCACTAATCATCACACCTTCAATGAACTACCCATAAAAATTTCACCTTTCCTTGTCAATTTAAACCCAAAATTTGTGTAATTCAACCCAAAAATCCAATAATAATTAAGGAGACTTATTCAATTATTTAAAAAAGATAAACAAAAAAAATCAAGAAATACTCTATTATCCAAGATAAACAACACATTAACCTTAACATGTTATTATTGGATTTTTGGGTTGAATTACACAAATTTTGGGTTGAAACTGACAAGGAAAGGTGAAATTTTTATGGGCAGTTCATTTGATGATAAAGCACTTAAGTAGAGACAAATAAATTTCGATGCGCAGAAGCAATCAATTATACGAAGCGAACACTAGAATATCCACAAGTTGCTGCTATACAATGAAACTTACCAATTACCAACTGAGTAAGGAGTTAGGCAAGTTTACCTTCAAGACATTTAAACAACTTGGATGAAATGGCTTCACAAAATTACCACAACTACTCAAGCAAAGTGAGCTTCGATTAAATCCACCTTATAAGTTCTAAATCACAGCTTTTTAATAAAAGAAACACAAAAGATCCTTCTTGTGGACACAAATTGCACCAATCCTCCTTAAAATAGACCTTAAGTTGACATGGTTTGAAAAACGTTCTATTCTAATACGTCGAAGACCATAACCAATTACACTCAACCTGAAAAAAAGAGCAACACTCCAAGATACTAAGCTAACCAAAAGAGCCAACAACACTCAAAGACTTAACTTACATAAAGAAGATCATAAACAACAACAAAAAAATTAGAAACAACAATCATAAACTATACTAAAACAATATCTTAACGTGTCACTTCGTTTCCGGCCGAAAGCACTTCTCTAAAAGATTATTATTCAGCACATTTATCACAATTATTACAATTGCCTTCAAATATGTAAAATTACAACACGGATTAGTATTTTGAGAAGTATTCTTGGTTGACTAGCTACAATTATTAAAATTGCCCATAAATAAATCTATCTTACATGACCAAAATCAGCCAATTTCAAGACAAATCCTTGCCAAGTTGCCATATTGAATTATAATTACCCGACCAAAATCATGCTTTTTTTCATCATTGTGTATTAATTAAATCTCATATTTCAATTAGATGTTTTCAAACTTTTGAGTATTAATTAAATCTATTATTCTTAAATTTCTATATATTAACATAACTCATATGACTATCTAAAACACACTTCATTAGCATAAAACAATGATAAACAATTTTTATTTGTTTTTGAGTATTAACATATGATTTTAAAAGAAATTTTGAGATCAAAAAACAAAAAGATAAAAGTGAACTTACAAATGATTTTCTGGATCTTCAAAAATATCTTCAAAAATTTCAATCTTTAGGTTATACAGAGTGCATCTTCAATCAGATTATAAAACATTGAAAAAAAACAACAATCTTAACCGATTTTGTTGTTTTTAAAAGAAATTGGTTTCAATTAACCGATTAGAATCAAATTAAAGACAAAACCATAGAATAAGAAATTTAGAGATTATGTCAAAAACGGCTGGCATAGAGATGAAGATTTGATTGAGTTATCCCAATTCCCAAATAGACTATGGAGAATAAGTTGGGTTTTCATTGGGTCTACTATATGATGGGCCAAGTTTTCTATAGTTCATTTAGCCCATGCTAAAAAATGGAAAATGTAGACAATCAAAATAAATATGGTTGTGTAGCAGGCCTCCAGTTAGAAGAGATGCAACGTCCATCTTTCTTTGATTTCATCTTCTGGGCATTTTTGAATTTTAATCATAAAGGTATCAGTTTTGACCTTAAAGATATCAATTTCAATTTAAAGTAGTATTAAACATATCAATTAAAGTAAAAGTTTCAATTTGAACCTATAAGTGATCAATTTTGACGTTAAAGTGATGATTTTCTACCTAATATATGGTTCTGCTTCAAAATTTTAAAACGAAGTTATATAAAATGGCGTTAATCTATCATTCTATGGATGAATTTCAAACGATAATTGAATATTAGAAGTTCAAAATTGAATTAGATTATAAAATATTATTAGTCAATGCAGGGATGGTCCACAGTTTTCGAGTTCTTCCATCAAACTTTGACATGTGGCACTAAATCAAGTTAGGTTAAATTCAATTTTTAGTTCAAAATTGAATTATATATATATATATATATATATATATATATATATATATATATATATATATATATATATATATACATATATATATATATATATATATATATATATATTATATATATATATATATATATATATATATATATATATATATATATATATATATATATATATATATATATATATATATATATATATATATATTATATATATATATATATATGTATGTATGTATGATTTTACATTGGAGAATTTTAAAAGAGATTGACTAATATATATACTTGATAATCTACTTCTCTTAATACTAGTTGGGTTTATGATGGAACTTCACAGGCCCGGCCCATACCAGGAGCAAGGTGAGCAGTGGCTCAGGGTCCCAATTTTTTAAGGGCCCAATTAAAAAAAAAACTCTTAAACTATCCCAGTAATAATTGACTTGCACGCTCGGTAAGAACATCATTAATCACCGCCAACCAATCTACCATTAATATAAGAAAACTTGCCTAACTTATGACTTATTAATTTCCAATAAGGCAATAATAATTAATACTAGTATTAATGAAAAGATCAAAGATGCCGGGAATTACTTTTCATTTTCAACAAAATATTCTAACTTCCTAATTATTCTTGAGTATTGACTAAACATTACTACTATTTGATAATTTAATCTTCTTATTTTTTCAACTTTTTTATTCTGATTTATATTTTTCTGTTAAAAATAATTTTCTCATCTTTATTGTATTCATATTTCTATCTCCCCCGAAAATGTTAAGAAGTGAAAAACTCAAAAAATAGCCATTGAATGTGACTATTGAAGGTATCATCTCTTACTCTTTTATATGACATTATTTTTAATATTCGTTGTTTAAATTTTTGGTTGAATTGTATAAACACTATTTTATTTTAGTATAATTTTAAATTTCGTATATTTGTAATTGTAGGAGGAAGATTAAATCTCTATTTTATTTTAGTATTATTTTAAATTTCGTATATTTTAAATTGTAGGAGGAAGATTAAATAGAATTATTGTCAAAAGTTTTGGGAATTTTGCTCCAGATCAGGTTGTATTTCTCCTCTCTGGATTTTGATTGAAATCTTGTTGTATTCGTTTGGAAGAAGCACTTAAAAATGGTGAGAAATATGATATATGTGGTTATGATTTGTATGTGGAGTTGAAATTAGTCCAAGAATATTTACCTTCGGAAAAGTTAGGGGCTCTTGATATTTTAAAACGATTGAAACGTGTTGATTGTTTTCCAAATGCAGTTATTGCATATAGAATATTGCTAACTATTCCAGTTACAGTTGCAAGTGCTGAAAGAAGTTTTCAAAGTTAAAGTTACTTAAAACTTACTTGCGTAGTTCTATGTCACAGGAAAGACTGAACGGACTTGCTTTAATTGCAATTGAGAATGAAGTTTTGGATAAAGTTGCGTATGAAGATTTAATTGATGAGTTTGCATCAAAAAATGCTCGGAGGAAGAAAATTTTTAAGTGATTAAATGTAAGTTTAAAAATTTAATTATGTTTTTAAAGGGGCCCATATTTTATTTTTTGCTCAGAGCCTCTAAAACGTCGAAGACGGCCCTGGAACTTCATCTGGTTTATATCCATCCAATTCTTCTTTGACGCAGCACTTGTTGTGTACAAGCTTGTTAATAAATTTATCATTGTATAAGAGGCAATGGTTTTCGATCAACTGGAAACAAAAAAATCGGTCTTCCATAAAAAACAACTCGCGACTTTGCAAAGAATGGCATTCCCCTCGAATAGGAAAAATAGGTTCACATGTAAAAGGGAGTGTTGAAAAATAACCTACATGTCTTATATCGAAAAATTAAAGAGAGGTTGACTAATATTTATATAGAGCTAACTCTTTTCTGATACAGGACTTGTTGTATATATACAAGTTCGTTAATATTTATTTATGATCGTAAACATCTCACATTTAAATTTGAACAAGTATTTATCAATTGAATATGTGTATTCTAAGGGCCCGCCTGGAATTAATGGAAAAGGGGAGTATTAATTAAGGAAGTATAAAATATTGGATACTTATGTGTTTGGAATAAGTGTAAATAGTAATGAAGTAATTCAGTATGTCAAAAAGAGGACCTAATATTTACTCCAGGGGGATCCGGAGGAAATATTTCTCCGGTAAAAGTAATGCCCAATTTCTATCTTTGAATTCATTCCAATTCATCTAGCTCTTCTTCTACCTTCTTCTTTTCCTTCTCATAAGACTATCCAACTTTTCCATAAACACCATCAAATATCTAAAATCACCATTTTAATTTTTGGAAGCTTTAAAAAAAGAGAATTAAAACTTAAAATATGAGTGTTAAAAAAAAGTTGCAGAAAATCTGAACAAAGGAGGAAGCTAGAGCCTTTTTCTTAAGAACATGGGTGAATACTAAACCTTCTTTCTCACTAACCTTATCCTCTCAAAGAAAGGGGTTTTGAGGTTTTGAAGGTATGTTGGCTTTTGGGAATGAAAATTATGTTAATTTAATTGGTTGATTTGAAGGATTAATTGAAATGATGATGAAAAAATGAAATGGGTTTTGAGGTTTTGAAGGATTATATTTTCATCGGATGAAAAATACCAAACTAATGAAAAAAAAAACTATTTCTCCCATTACTATATTCTGTGGGGAATTTTGCTCCACAAATTTTATTGCCGTACTTTGTCCTTGGAATCCAGGCAAGCCCTAATTGAGTACTTTTTTGTTACTTACAACTTTTTAGTTGTATTAACATTCATAAAATAGTTTAATTTATGTATAATAACTTGATCGCTAATTGGGTTTTATAAGCTAAATCATGTTAAAACATTGACTAATTAAGCTTTAATGAAGGAAACTTGGTAGCTTGCAAGTTGTCTAACTTGATTAATACCCTTATTATTCTCATCTTAATACAATAAAAAAAAACCCTAATATTATGCAAATACTTCATTCATTTTATAGAAAAAGTTTTCACATTGCCATTTTAGTTTGTTAATATTTTGTTAACTTTCTCTTTGACCAATATGATAAAGATTTGATTCTCAATAAGTACTAGAAAAAATTTGAAGAAATTTTGCTTTAGAATTTTCTCTTCCTCTTAAATGCCTCTTTTTAGTTTACCATAGAATTGTTATTAATAATTATAGTTGTATACAATAGGGTTAGAGCATTGTACCATACACAAAATTACACACTATTTTGTTCTTCACCATTGTTGTTCTTGGCTACATCCAAGATTGGGTGAGATAGATTATAATCCACTAAAACTATTAGTTAAAGGTTTCTATAATTTTATAACAACATTTTTTTTCAAATTGAATTTGAAAATGTTTATATTCAAGGTCTTAAATGGCTAAACACTTCGATTTGTTTCTCAATCCTTTTAGATTCAATATACTCATTAATACCTAAACTCATGTCTCCAATTACTGAGGCTAAATATATAATTAAATGTGATGTAGGGTTCCATAAAGTGAGTCTATTTCTTTTAATTTGTCTACTGCCTATATAATATCAGAAATAACACTGTCAACTATTCAATAATTTCATTAGACTTGGTACTCTATTCATTATTTGCACTCCTGTCTTAAAAAATCACTTGATATTTTTATAATCGATTAATTCAACGTATATTTTTAAGGCACGTTTTGTAGGTAGTATTAAACAGTGGTAATGAGAATGAAAGCTAGTGTAATTTTAGTTGAAAAACCTCTTGGCTAATTTGATAATCATGCTTGTTCAATTTCAATGATCTCATTTTATTCATAAAATTTATTTCAATGCATTACCATTAGGAGATGTGTATTAGTTTTCATTACTATGAGAATGATATGAAACTGTTGATGAAATATTACAGTATAAATCATTCTCATTATCACCATTTAGTAGCATAATCAAATGGGCGGTCAATACTATCTAAAACTCTCTTCTTCCTTAAAATTTCTCCTTTTAATCAAATGAAAAAATTATATAAAAATGGTTGACCTCAGATTTGTGTCATCCTTTCTCCGTTTCAATATAGTCGCAACATTGGAAAAACAAGCACTATTCACTCATCTCTCTTAATTTGTGATTAATTCGTAACATATAAGTTAAACACAAATTCTTACTTGAGACTGTCTATACAATAGACATCTCAAGTTTGACATGACCCAATTTATAATTAAAAAAAAAACTCATTAGTGGTTTTGTTAGTTAAAAGGGAGATATGGCTGGGTTCTTGAGAAGCGTCTATACTATAGACGGTTTCTCAAGAGAGGGCCTATAAGTTAAAACATAGTCGAGTAGAATCTTGTTCGATTCGTCTGGATGCAAAGATTATTAATATCAAATTATTATAATTGAATTAGTGCATTGAACTGCGTGAAAAGCAAATATTGCAAATATTTTGTAAGTATTGTGAGTTAAAATGTTAACACAAATTGTTGTGAGAAACGGTCTTTCCTAGAGACGCATTAGATATATGGGCTACATAGCCTAATTAATAGAAATTAGTGAGAAAATAAAAACACACAAAAACTTGCGTAAGACCGTCTTATTCTAAGACCACAACTGGGCCGCCCATTGCAGGCGCATGTGCTACACGCGCTTCTCTAGAATTCCATTTGTTTGTTTTTTTCATTTTCTGGGCATTTTCAATTTAGACATTAAAGGTATCAATTTTTACTTTAAACGTATCAAATTCAACGTAAAGTAGTACTTAAACATATCAAATAAAATAAAATTTCAATTTGAACCTATAAGTGATCAATTGTGGCGTTAAATTGATTAATTTCTACCTAAAATGAAATTGATATCTTTAAGGTCAAAATTGATACCTTTAAGAGTAAAATTGAAAAATGCCCAGAAAATGAAAAAGAAGAGAGAAAGCGCAATGAGCTGGAATATTAGGCCGTCTTATTCTAAGACGGTCTCTCCTAAAACCACATGATAAAAATATAAACCTTTTGTTTTGAGGTCGTTTCTTTAAAAGACGGTCTCTCACAATGGTAGCTATGTTAAAAGCCATGGACCTGTTCACACATCCCATTCCTCACTGGGGCGGGCCGCCCGCATTTAATCCCCTCTATTTCTGTCTCGTCCTCATCTTCTGCTTATTTTGTAGTGTGAAACCAGATAAGACAAATTAAAATAAGATAATCACAAAATCTTTGCACAATTCTACTAACAACATTACAATTTACAAGATCTAACCAACTACTACTATTTCAGCTTATCATCATTTCACACACAAAAAAAAAAAATCATATTATTCTCTTCACCCAATCTTTCTAGAAGTTTAATTAAAAAACCCAAAAAGTCATAATGAAAAGAAAATATAAATTACAATTGCCAGTGGTGTAAATACTATACAGATGACCCATATATTAAAATGGGTTATTTGAATTTGTAGAGGAACAACAAGAAGAAGTTCTTTTGACTATTTGTGCTTGGCGTTGAAGACGACTTAGGAAGAAAATAAAGAATTTTCCTTGGAAGGTTCGTCAATTTTTCATCTTGAAATTTCAAATTTTCAAAAATGTGATCTTATTTTATTGAAATTGTTTGCTGTTTATTCAAACCCATTTCTTCTTTTTCTGAATTATTAATCCCTAAAAAATGTGGGTAATCTAATATCTTCTGTATTTTGTGGATCAAATGTATTATACATTACATACTATTGAAGGTAAGAGTATTTTGTTAATGATTGATTTTAAATTTTTTCTTTTAGACTTAATTTTGAATTTAATTGATTTTCCCTCTTTGATAATCTTGCTTTTGAGTGATAATATTGATCAAATCTCTTTTTTTTTTTAGTAATTCCATACTGATAAGTCTGCCTGAGTATTGATAATTTTTTATTTTGTAGCTCCTGGATGATATCTTTGATCCATCCCATGATTTCCTATTTTTATTTTTGAATTGTGATAAATCTACATTCATAAGATCCTCTGTTTTTCTTTGTTTTAAAGGTATATTTAATTTAGCTTGAAAATAAGTTTTTAAAAATGTCGAGTTAATTTCTTGCAATTACAATTGGTTATGTTTTTTTAATTAATTTAATTGTAACTTTATTACGAAGATAATATGATATGTTGTACTTGATGTTTCATAATGATCGAATTGTGTTTGAATACATTGACACAATTTCAGGTGTTCACACTTTTACTTTCCAAAAAGCTATTTAATTTGCGGTTTTCACCAACTCCTACCAAAAAAGGGGAAGAAGAAGGAAAGAAACAAAAGTGGGATTTGTTGCTAACATTGTATTCCTAAAACTTCACTTTATTTTCACATAGTAGCATACTAGCATGTGATGTTGCATAGCTTCTCTTCCATGTTCCATGTCATCACTAAATTATATGCACTTCTTATTTATCTGATATTATCGATGATGTTTACATTGGATCAATCGTAAACGAAGTCCTTGTTATTGGATTATGTGCCATTCTTATTTATGTGATGTTTACGTAGGATCAATCGAAAACAAAATCATTGTTAATGGGTTAGGTTGAATATGTGAGAGCCATTTAATGGCATTTGGTGATAAAATGTTGTTTAATAAAATGTGTATGTTTGATACACATTTCATTACCACAACACCATTATACGACTCCTACTACGCAAGGTCTGGCAGAGTCCGATATATGCAACCTTTAAAACAATGAATTTGTTTCCGATTGACCCTTGATAAGAAACTAACATTTCACTTATATTAGAAGTGCACATGTTTTAATGGGTCATTTTAGTACAGTTCATACTTCATTCTAATCCAAAACAAATAACTAAAAGATCATTTGCTCTATCATGAACTGAGTTTTTGAATGCCCACTCCACAACAAAATTAGGTTGATAATGTTGTTTTCCTGTCATGCTTGAAAAATGGAATGAAAATTTGAGAGATGTGTGTTAAATGTAGCTCATTTTGCCTGGTGACAGACATAGCAGGAGAAGTATGGTTAATAATAAGAAGCATCCACAAGTCCGATTAGTTCTATGTCCAAAATGCGCAAAGGTCCTTCCAGAGCCAGAACATGTTCCTCTCTACACCTGTGGTGGATGTAATACTATCCTCCAAGGTAAAAAAAAGCATCCCCATTTGGCTAATGGCCACTATCTTACTTAGATACTTTGTAATTTTTGATTCATTTGCATTCACCGGAGTGTATTGATTTATTATTTGTATGTCTTTTCATGTTCACTTGGTTTAATAATTTTATTTTCCTGTTATGCTATGCGTGATGAAGTTTTTTATTAATGATTAATTAGAACCGCCTTATTGTTATTTTTAAAGGTTAGATCGCATAATATAACTCCCTACACCCAACCCCGTTTTTGCGGGAACCACTTAGTGACTAAGGGTGACGGGATGTTGCCTGTTATGTTCTATATGATTATGGCATCTGGTAATGTGGCCTTGTTGAGCAACTGAGAAAGACAAAGTCATTTAATTGCACCAAATCCCATTTATTTCGAAGGAATCAGCACGCATTTGTTAGTTCCATAAAGTATCGGTTGCTGAGTATTTGTGGTTAGTCAAAACAATATAACTATTTGGAATATATGGAGGTGGTTGCTGTATAACTTTGGTATTCTTCTGTGTCTTCCTAAGTTCACAACATTTTCTTTTTCATAACAGCAAAAAACTACAAAGGTCATCATAGAAACACAGCATTAAGTTCACATGAACAAAATATTGGTAGGAGTAATGATGGTGGAGAATGTAGTGGCTCAAGTCGAAGATCGATCTCTTCCCATGAAAATTTGGAGACTCAAGGTGAAATAAGGATTCAATCTCATGTGGACATTTTACGAAATTCTGAACAGAATGGAACTTCCATTTCTTCAGATAGTACTGCTATGTCGAAGGAGTCCAATTTCGTTAAGAATAAGGAGAATGGAAAAATCAACAGCAGATCTGACGAAAGATCTGGTAATTCTGAGCAGAAAGGATCTGCTAATTCTGCCCAACATACAGCATTGTCAGAGAAGACTAGTTTCATGAGTAATAAGGAAAATGGAGAAACGCACAACGTAGATGATCTATCTGATTCAAAGGTTCAAGCTGTTGATTATCCTACTGTTTCTGAGAGCGAACAATCCATGCAACATACTGTAGAAAATTCAATGAAAGAAGATGACAGTGGCCGCATTGCTGTTGAGAATCAGCATGAAAAACAGATAGGGGATGTGAATTGTGACAGAGAAACGTCTAATCTAGAAGATTCACAATCCCTTGAGAATGAAGAGTTGCAGCAGCTTCCAACAGAAGATGAGGATGATCAACAAGAACTAAAGCTGAGAAGACATGCGAACTCTGTCAACAATGCTTCTTCCTCAGCCATTGAGATTCCCGAAGAAGATCCTGCTTCCCAACACGAAGTGCCTGAAGAAACCAGAAAGATGCACCTTGTAGGGGGAGATTCAAATCCAGATCAAACTGAGGTGAAATATGTCAACTCTGCCAGAGATGCTTCTTTGTGTACTGAATCTCAAGGCATGGAGAAAACCACCCGATTCACTTCTGAAAATCCTGTGGATGGTGATTCTTCTGATCAATTCTCCAATGAAACTAAAAATTTTGACCTCGTACAGAAACACTCACATCTAGTATGCAAGGAAAATGAACAAGGCAATTATCCAATCGGGGTGGTCGGATATGCAAAGTCAACTAAAGACGCTTCTTCATCAATTGATTCTCTAGATATTAAGAAGCCAATGCTATTAGCTTCTGAAAATTCAACAGAACATGATGTATCTTGTCCAGAAGTATCTGAAGTGACTGCAGAGATGCAACATGTTGAGGAACGCTTGCCTCGTGTATCAGAAAATGAGATTCACCGCCATGATGCTAATAAATTCAAAGTAGAAGAATCAGGCAAGGAAAAGCGCAATCAGAAGGATCCAAACAAATCAGTAGACAGCATTGATGATCAAATCGAATGTATAAAGCTTTTCTCTGCAGCTTCACCGTCAACAGAGGAAAAACAGAGTGTAAATGTTGATTCAGTATATGAAACTGAAGATGGCTTAGAAGCTTGTGGAAGGGATTGTGTTTCCAAACCCTCAAGTGCGACAAATCTGAAAACTTCTCATGAGATGGGTACTACCAAGTTTTCCGAAGACTGTCATTGTGAAAGCAGTTCATTAGACGGCGTCAAAGAAATTTCAACGCAGAATAATGTGAATTTGGGGGATAATGCTGTTTTTATTGAAAGTGAAGTTGTGAGCTTGTTGAAAGAGAATCCCGAATCGCTGAGTAAAAGCTCTCCTGCTTATGACGGTAGTGTCTCTTCTTGTGATGGAAATGATGATAAAATACCGGAACAGCCCCACCAAGTTGGCGAGGAAAAGTTGGCCACGACTAATGCAGTTGCAAATTATAACAGTGCTGAAGAAAGTCCGGAATGGAATAGTATTCCATTAGTGAGAAGGATCAATGAGAATTTAAAAGTTCAACCTCAAGATGGAAGTTCATCATCGATGCTAATTGATGAGAAGTTGAAAAGCAGAATGATAGAGGAAGGTGTAGTCGAAGGAAATAGAATTTCTCAAAGAATCAACAGATATAGTGTAGATAGAGACAGCTTCCTGCCGAGGGCTCCATACCGTAGGAGAAGTTCTGAGATGACACATGAAACGGGAAGCTATTCTAGTTATACCTTGCATGATAAACCCTCAAGTTATATGCATCGGCATCCTCATAGAAGAATTCCTGAAGCTCCTCAATGGGAGGAAAAAGAGTTTCTTCCTAATTACTATAATAGCGAAACATCAGGGGAAGTATATGACAGACCAAAGTATCATGCTTTTATTGACAGAAGGAGGCGAGTTGAGAGTTATTCGCAAAGTGGGAACCTCCCACAAAGGCCATACTCAGGAGAACTCTTCACTCGGAGGTACTCCTATATGCATCGCTACCCTAAAGATAGAAGAAGATGGTCTTCCCAACTACCACCACCTGCTGTCTATTACCATCCAGGGATACACACGGGTCCAAGTTGGGAAGCTAGGTGGGATCCATATGATTCATACCCGACAAGCCCTCCTCGATTAGTGGAGTCAGAATCGTCCTATGCTTGGGGGCATGATTCATTATACCTCTCCGATGATCAGAGGCATAAAGATCAGATCATGAGGAGATTATACTTGAAAGAGAAACGGCTAGCTGTGAGAAAACAGTTCCATCCCATAGCTGGTGGGGCTCCATTCATCACATGCTACTTCTGCTTCAACATTCTCAAACTTCCCTCGGATTTTCTCCTCTCTAGAAGAAGCAGAAAAACTCACAAGCTAAAGTGTGGTGCTTGCTCTCGTGTTCTAGAATTTTCCCTCGAAAATGAAGGTTGTTTAGCTCCTAGTGAAACTAGTATTGAAAGAAATGATAATTTAGTTGTGACATCTCGTACAATTCATTCTTGGCAGAGTAGCTTAAACTCTGCAGATGGTAGAGAGTTGCTTTCACAAGATTCTTTCAGTACTTCAAGTCGAGAAAAAAGAAAGGTCATCCCTGAAAGCTCGAGCACCAGAGAACAACTGGAGGAATTACATGATACTGAACCTACTGCTCGGAGAAGACCGCCAAAGCTAACCTGGCAACGGTCTGCCAGGAGTAAGTCACCTCTTCACAGGCTTATGGGCTACTCTTCACCGAAAGACTTGCTGACCGAGCATGAAGCTGATGATGTAGAGTAACATTCTGAAATTTGCAAAGCAAAGAAAACAGATTCATAGTAGATATAGCAACATATAAATCGTAACAGATTCTTTTTTCCTGCTGCTACGAAAGAGAAACAACAGCCATTTTAATCAAGAACTCCACATTCATCACAGTGAACAATCTGATTATGATCATAGTATTTATTTGCTATTTATGTGACTTGTATTGAAGAGATGTTTGTAACATATTTAATCTGTACAAATTAAGTTGGGTTAATTGTTTTTTACTAAAATGTATCAGATGTATACTAAATTTTGTTCCTTTTTATTGATTATTTTTAATATTAATATTATGTGCTTCCTCTGTGACCTGATAGCATCCGTCTCCGAATGTCTTCACTCATGCATTGCACCCAGTATATTTGTTGATTGCATGATTACATTTCCAAGTATATTTGTTGGCCGTTGCACCATTTTGTCCTTCATAAAGCTTTCTAACAGCTATGTGTGACTTCAGCATAATGGATTTACCGTAGAGTATTAAGGTGATTAAAGCAATAAATTAAGTAAAGCAGACATTAAAACCAAGATTTAAGGTGGTTCACCATTAATGAGGCTATGTTCACCATCCTAGGCTAGTGTACAATAAGAGCTTCAAAGCTCATTACAATGTTGAAGGAATTACATCAATTAAGGTGTCTGTGAGCTATACATTTGAGTAGAGAATAAAGAGAGTGGTAAGGATAGATAATGAGAGGCTCAAGCTTTGTAGCTTGGCTCTATTCTACAACAAATAGCAAGACAGGTATATTTAGGCAAGGGGTACATGGGAAACTAAGAACCAAAACAGAAGAAAAACCATACAGAATGTCTGTGGGCTTACTCGACCTCTGCTCGGGCAAGCGGCTCTATCGAGCAGTCTGCAGGTCATGCATCAATGACAAACCTACGTGAAACAATCCAAGTACTTGTTTTATGCACAGAATGTGTGTGGGCTATTTCATTACTTGGAGTCCTTTAACACTCGTTATAATACATGTTTAAGGTCTAGTAATCATAGTTTGTTACTTAGATTTTCATTGAGGCTCTTGATCCAACCCTTCATTTCTAGTAATCATAGTTTATTTTCTGACTTTCCATTATAAGACCCTTATCACTTCAAAATCATCAACCCTAAAAGTAATAGAATATGAAAAGACGAGCTTGAAATTATCAACCCTAAGTTTCAAAGTCAATCTCTGGTACGTTAATCTTACATCAGAAGCTTTTCGAAATCATCAACCCTAATTTTTCAAGTGTGTTTTCTCTCTTTACACTTCTAATTGTTATGTTAATTTTGTTATCGTTAATCAAAAGCTCTGTTCGAAATCATAAGAAATGGACAACTAGATTGATTTTGAAACGAAGAATAACATAAGGATCGCTGGTTTTAACATCACGAACAACAAGATTGATGCCTCTTTTGACTCGAACACGAAGCAATCCTGAAGCATAATGATTGGATTCACTTTTTTATCCGCCATTAATCTTTCTTAGAATGCAGCTAATAACTTGTATTTCTAACAATGGAGAGCTTCAAGCCAGCACAGCATAGGACCAGAATAGGCTCCAACAATTCCCACTTGAAATCAGGGAAATCAAACAAGAAAATAAAATGGGAAATTCCACGTGGTGACAGGTTTTGGGTTTTTCACTGGTAACCAAAACTTTTTAAAAATTCACGTGGTATTTTGCCATAATGTACCACCTTGACCCTTTTAAAGAAAAAGCGTTAAGAAACGTTAAATGTAAGCTGGGAGGTGTATTGATCAGTGGTGCATTCGATACTAACTAATAACTCCAACTCATCTCTTTCCCTCTCATCTAACATTTCCCCCAATTCCATTAGAACCCGTACCATAAATCCTCAAAAGTGACTTGAAATTCCCTAATTTTAATCTACAAGGATCACATTCAAGCTCTAGATCAAGAAAGGTTAGTAATTTCTTTTTGAATTTTGGAAACTTTGAAAAATTTCGAGCCCTAATTTGTTACGAGTGTTATCGTTTGTGTTGTCATGTTGTAATGTCGAATATTGATGATGAATTATGGAAATGCGTACTGTTGGAAACTTAATATTATAGAAGATGAAGAATTGGAGAAAAGTAGGGTTTGAAATTGGGGGAAAGAATGTAAATTGGATGAAAGACGATAGATTTAGGGTTTGTAATTTGGGGGAAAGTGTTGAATGCTTGAGATATTGAAGAGGACCTTCGAATTTAAGCAGCTTCAGCAGCCTTTAAGCTTACATTGAACATTTCCTTAACGTTTTTTCTGTAAAAGGGTCACGTTGGTACATTATGGCAAAACTTAGGGTTACCGCGTGGATTTTTAAAACGTTTTGGTTACCATGTGGAAAACCCAAAACCTCAGGGTCACCAAGTGAAATTTCCCAAATAAAATTTATAATCCCATTTTATTTTAACATAACAAAATCTAAATAGAATGGGTCGGGTTGGGTCGGGCTCGATGGACCAGGCCCATTTAAAGCTCACTTTCCTATTCTGTAAGGCCCGGCCAGACCAATTTATACTAGAGCCCGAGCCAGCCCTTATTCAGCCCATTGCAGAAGCCTACTACTCACCTTTAAAACGAAATTCTTCTACATTTCAAGTGTCATATAACACATGACTAAGAGTTGCAAGACTCAAGTGACACACTCTTTCAATCTCCACCTTGACTTGAGTCTACGAAATTAAAGATCACCTTCAACAAACACAAATCCAACAACACTCCAAAGATCACTAAAGCATACTCACCAAACACATATGCATCAAGATGACCATACGCAAATGTCTTAAAATGACCCAATTGGAGTACACACCAAAAGACTTACAAAGTCTTGCAAAATAAACCAAGAACACCATGAACTTGTTGATAGGAAGATGGACTAAATGGAAACACCTTTTGCTCAAAAAAAAAATTGCCTCAAATTGTGGTTCGTTAATACAACAAGATACTTGGGATAAGTTTGTGCAGACATGAATGTCAATAACTATGTGGTGCCAAAGAAAATGTTTACACAATAATTGATTCCATCAATGTCTATAATGAACTAGTCACCATCATTATAACTCCACCTTCACCAATGTATCATCAAACTCACATAAACATACTAGTACTAAGGGACATTAGGTTATCTCAAATTTGGGGATATAAAGCAGTACGTATCTTAGAGCCAAATCATAACAACCCTTGTACCCAAATAACAAATAAGAGCAACCAACTTCATCACAAAATTATTAACATGATTAACATAAGCATTTTCAACATGCGTACCACAAAACATAACTAGCTTGGCATAACTAGTCCTAGACTTGTAATTAAACATTTAAATATGGCCACAAAAAATGATTACCAAGTCACGACTCTTGTTCTAACTTTTGCCCAAGAAAGAGTATACCCATTAGTTTTACTTCTTACAAGTACACCTTTGCTAATAAACAAAATAGAGTACTTATGTGAATGATGAAAAATAAAACCTTTAATCAAGGTTCACCCAAAAAACTCACTTCACAACTTATCTCAACCAAAGCAAGGATTTTAAACTTAGAAAACGTGTAATATTAAAATATGGCAAAGAACAAATCAAGAGTATAAATTAAAATATCCCAACAAATATTAAACAATTTCAACAAACATATCCATTTTATTGGGATGTGAAAAATTTGAGGTGGGGTTTCAAGAAACAATCTTACCAACTCTAAATAAGGGGGATGAACAACCAAACTCATCAAGAGCAATCAAATGGCAACACTCTTTGACCATCAAGATCAATCCAACTAACCCATTTACTCTTCTCATTTTACCCAATTTTGTATCAATGCCTCTCTTGAGACTTTAAGTTTGAGTCTTTAAAATGTTTCTTCTCACTTTAAGTTTTCATTCAGCTTCTAACACCTTTTAAACACCAAAAGAAAACTTACTGCATCTTAACTTTCCCAAAAAAAGAATTTTAATTTACCAAAACCTTAGTTCATTGTAGGTGGTTTAACACACCCAAAACACCAAGGAAAATTGTAATAATCATCAAACAAACCTTTGACTCTAATACCAATTGTTAGAGTAGCATAACAAATGCGAAAGCATGGGCCTAAAGGTGGCACGAAAGGTTAATGACTATGTCTTGAAGGTGCATTACTAAAACATGGTTATATGCAATTATTAAGGTGACATAAGCAATAAAAGTAAAGCAAACATTAACACCAAGATTTAAAGTGGTTCACAAATAATGAGGCTAAATCCACCATCCTAGGCTTGTTTATCAATATGTGTTTAAAGTATAATAGGAACTTGAAGACTCATTACAATGTTGAAGGAATTACATCAACGGAGTTGAGTGTTTGTGAGCTATACATTTGAGTAAAGCATAAAGAGAGTGGTAAAGATAGATAATGGGAGGCTCAAGCTTTGTAGCTTGGCTTTTCTCTATAACAAATAGCAATACACACATATATAGGCAAGGGGGACTTGGAAAACCAAGAACCATAATAGAAGAAAAACAACACATCACGTTTTTGGGCTAGATCGACCTCTGTTCGAGCAAGCGACTCAGTCGAGCGGTGCAGGCCACGCGTGTGACACCTATTCCAACTTGTTGCACAACCCTCTAGGTCACAATGGTCCCCTCTATGCTCCCACAGCTTGATCCAGCTAGTGTGTACTATATATTGCTTAGATTATCAATAACAAACCCATGTGAAACAATCCAAGTACTTGTTTTATGCACATAATGTGTGTGTGCTATTTCATGACTTGGAGTATCCTTTACCACTCATTTTATACATGCTTAAGGTCTAGTAATCATAGTTTGTTACTTTTAAAGTTTAAGACCAAATTCTTTTACAATTCAAGTGTCATGTAACGCATGACAAAGAGTTGCAAGACTTAAATCACACACTTTTTCATAGAGTTTTTGTTTAAAGTATGGTAACCAGAATTAATTTATATAATAAGCAATACATGGAAAAAAGAATTGGAAAAATTACCTGGAATAATACAACCTTTTGCTTATTTCCTTACAATAATACCAACTTTTGATTAACCATGAGTTAGAGCTGTTCATGGGCGGGCTACCCGCCAGGCCCGGCCCGCCCGACTCGAAAAACGGGCGGGTATGGACAGCATTTTTTTTAAAAAAATTAAAGTTTGGGCGGGTAATACCTGCCCGCCAAGATAAATGGGCGGGTAGCGACAATAAAAATACCCGCGGGTATACCCGCCCGCCCGCTTATTTTAATATATTAATAAATAATAATATTCTTTGGGCTTTTTTTAGTACTAATATACTTTTACCCAATGTCAGTCCACTGTCTAATACACTTAGATTAGAATTTTCTAGGGTTAGAGACTTTAGGGTTAGAGAATTTCCTAGCTATGCGCCGTCCTCACTCCTCCACTAGTTCTACCATTTCAATATTTCACTTCATTACTTCATTTTTACATTACCATTCTAGAGTATTCTAGTTCTACCACTTCCTCATTTCTCTTCAACACTACATTGACATTTGACATTCAGCGACTCCATAGTGAAATCTGGTATTGTCATTTTTTGTTGTTAAATCTTTATTTATTTTCTTCATACGAAAATTAGGATTTTTTTCGATTGTCATTTAGTATATTTACTGGGTTTTTATTTAGTATATTTTATTCATTCAAGAAACTTCTGTAAATAGATTAGGTTGTTTATTTACAGAGTTAGTAATCTATTTCAAATTGTTCATTCAAGAGTTAGTAATCTTAGGGATTGTGTTACCATTGACTAAGTATTTTGAGACTTTTAAGTATTTTAATTTTTAATATATATGTAATTTGACTATTTTGAGACTTTTTATGTATTTGTAGTATTTTGGACAATGTATTGTATTTTAATTATTATCAAAACTTAATTTTATATTTATGTAAAAATACCCGCGGCACCCGCCCGCTTTAAAAATGGGCGGGTAGCGACAAAAAAATATGCCCGCAATCGCGGGCGGGCATTTGAATTTTTCTGCCCGCGGGTAGATTTTGTAGCAAATACCCGGTCTGCTACCCGCACCCGCCCGCCCATGAACAGCTCTACCATGAGTCCATGAATAATACCAACTTATGGGGGTGTTTCCCTAGAATATACCTGACATGTTAAAAATCAAACTATAGGTGATTATATGACCAAAAAAATTAGTAAATTAGTTAATAAACTAAAGTTGGTATTATTCTAGGAAAAATTACCCCAAAGTTGGTATTATTCATGGTTAATCAAAAGTTTGTATTATTGTAGGGAAATTAACAAAATGTTGTATTATAATTTTCCAAAAAACTTTTAATGCATAAATTTGGCAAACTTGATAAGTGCAATTATTTGCACTTTTTACCATTTTAACTCCTTTTTGGTGAGTATTTTGGACTAGATTATATGGTTACGATAGTTACTTGTATAAGTTTGGGTATAAACTTGATTGTAACAATTTTATGTGTTTTTGAGCCAAAATTGAAATTTTATAGGTCTTGTGGAATGATAAAAGCGCGAAGATTTGGAGAAATGACCTAAAACCTCTAACAGTGAAGAAAAGACGAACAAGGAAAGCAAAGAAGCCACGAGTTGTCGCCAAAGCCTTTTCGTCAAAATTAAGGGCAAGGGAAAAATGACGAATTGTTACTAGTTTGAAACTCCGAAAGGGCAACCTAAGCAAAACAGTTGTCACTAGTTTGAAAACGACGAGTTGTCACTAGTTTGAAAATGACGAGTTGTCACTAGTTTGAAAATCCAAAAATGAGTTTTTCGGCAAAATTATAGATAAAGAGGGAAATTATGATTATTTGCTTCTCTTTTATACTTGGTGTGATGACATAAGAATTGGGAGTCATAAGGTATGAATTTGTATAGGCCCTGATTAGAGGGATTAGTGTTGATTTCGTATTTTTATCTTTTTTCTCTAGTAGTTATAAGGGGGTTTATGCGTAGGGAAATTGAGGTACTTTTTGTGTTGTAGATATTTCGTTATTGTATTAGTGTTAGCTAAGTGTAGGGAAAAAGTGGTTTTGTTATTTGGCACATGGCTGACTTGGGGATCAGGGGAGACTAGGAAGGGAGGCATAAGAATAGTATTAGGATAGTAGAAGATCCTGCTTAGCCTTCATTTACCCTAATTCACCTTGAGTTTGCTGGTTTTCTTTTTTTAAGGATTAAATATCAACAAATTTTGGGCCTAGGCTAATAGAGTAATCTTAATTCTTAGTGGGCTGTGTGTAATTTTCTTAAATATTTCGGTTTGCGGTCTAAATATTCGGTTTTCGATTTTCGAAAACTTCAAACCTAATCCAAACCAAATTATTTCGGTTTTTGAATTTTCAGACCTAATCCAAACCAAATTTTAAAAACACCAAACCATATTTGTTATTTGATTTGCGATTTTAATCCGAATAAGTTTCACCCCTAGCGATGCATATACACTGATAATACATACAATAAACTATAAAAGTTGGTAACCTATGTGATGTAATGCAACGCAATCACTAAAGAAATTAATTCATTCCAATAAAAAAAAGAAATTAATTCATTAAATACTCTCTCCTTTGTTTTCTTCCCGTTTACTTGTTGCATAGTTTTTAAAGTAAATTTTGAGTCTTAATATTTCAAAATACATATCATAAAAAATTATAGAAAAAATATAATAAAATGGTATACACATTAAAACGAAACGAGATCTCACATGGCTATATTATACTCCCTCCACCCCTTTTTTATTGTCCACTTTCTAGTGAACACGCAAATTAAGAAAAATGGTAGTGGGATATTTTAAGTGATTATAATAATTGTAAAGGTGGTAGTTGGGGTATTTAAGTGATTATAATAATTGAAAAGGTGGTAGATGGGGTATTTTAAATAATATAAGTTGGGGTAGTTGGGGGTATTTAGGTAAAAAATCTTTGCCAAAAATAGAAAGTGGACAATTAGGGTGAACTGACCAAATAAGGAAAGTGGACAATAAAAAAGAAACGGAAGGAGTATATCTAACGAGATCTCACATGGCTATATTATATCATCAATATGTCTTAAAAATCTTAATCAAATTTCTCTCTAAAATATAATATTTTCAACGGAAAAAACATTAAAAACCGAAAAGAGTATCTCGTAGAGTTTTCTCACCTTTCTATCATAATACCACAATTATGAACATCAACTTTGTATATATAATACTCCCTCCTATTCATATAGATAGACATTTGTTTTTTACACTATCCAATGCAATTATTCAATGTTTAATATTTCTTATCATACATAATGAAATAATATAAAAGTGAATAATAATAATCTTTGTATTGAGACGAATCAAACAAGATCTCACTTGACTATGTTCTAATTTATAGATTAAGAATAAAATACAAATTAAAAATAATAAGTGAATAATGTCAAAAAAACAAATATATAATTCTTTACGAATAGGAGGGAGTATGAATTTGAAACTTGTAACGTTGTCGCCATTTTGCCAAATTTCATTTGCTGGCTTTTAAAAGTTTGTAATGTTACCTTTTTTTTAGTGCGTTACTAGCAATAGCTAGCTATTTTATTGGATTATAGAAAGTACTCCCTCTATTCCATTTAGTTTATAGCATTTTTCAATTTAATCCGTTCCATTTAATTTGTATCATTTTTATTTTTGGATGATGGTCTACCACTTTCTTTAAATCTCATTCATACATTTTAACTCTTTTTTAATTTCATCCACACAATTCATTCTATCTCTTCATTTATTACCACATTTTTTAAAAAACATTAAAACTACCTTGTATCTTATTGGATTATAGAAAGTCATTATTTACATGGCTAATCCATAATCCGTTTCCTAGGTGGCTCGCTCTAGCACCATCTACGACGAAACCACATTACACTAATTCCTGGTCTGCCAATTTAGTTCCAAATATAGGATGACAACTACGCTCAACAAGACAACAATGCTTTCATTTCATGATTGCATCATGCAATACGTAATCTAGTATCTTCAACAATATCACATTAAATAAAAATGCTATTTTCACTACTTAAATAAAAAAAACACTAATTAGTAGTCCTAACATAGTAACAAAGAGCAAAGTTTGTACGATATTGTCTTTCGACAAAACATGTCATATAAAGACAAAATAAAATTAGTATTTTAACATATACTTCCTCTGTTTCGTTTTAGTTGCACCATTGGGTTTGACATATTTTTTAAGGCTCGTAAAATCAATATGGTAAAAGTAGGGATGATTTATGATTGATGATGATATGTGTGGTAGAAATAAAAAAAATTATTATAAGTAGATAGTGGTTGTGACTTGTGGTATATTAAATAATTAGTGGGATGATGTATGATTGATGGTGATAGTGAGGTAGGAATAAAGTGAGGATAAAATAAGTAGATTATTTTTGCCAAAAATAGTAATGTTGCAAGTAATATGAAACTTTCAAAAACGGTAAGTGTTGCAAGTAAAATGGAACGGAGGAAGTATAATATTATTTTCAACATCTAAAATATCAAGCAATTAAAATTAATTTCAAAAGGAAAAAAAATTCACTCAATTATGTTATTTATTACTCCCTCCTATAACCTATTCATTTAAAATGTTCAATTTACTTTATGCACTTATTCTATTCTTAATATATCGAGTTATGTATAGTTAAAAATAATAATAAGCTAATATTAATAATCTTTACATCAAAACAAATCAAATAAGATCTCACATGATTATGTTTTAACTTATAAAATGATAATAAAATAAATTTAAGAGTGATAGATGAATAGTATCTTAAATGTAAATGAGAATTTTAGATAAATAGGAGGTAGTATAATATCAGAGTAATGTCTAGTTTAGGGCTGTAAAAAATTGACCCGACCTGTATCCGACCCGTTGGTTGACCCGAGGTGCAGTGACCTGTAACCGATCGAAACTCGACCTGATGTTGAACCGTAACCCGACATGTACCCGATTATTTTAGCCCAATAATCGATCGGTACTCGACTCGAGAACAACCGACCCCCGAGATTGACCAGACAATGTGGTTAACCGAACTCGATTTGTACCCAACCTGTTACAGCTCGAACCCGTCTTTAAGCCTATAGGTATTCGACATATTCCCACCCAAAATGACCCATAATCAACACTCGAGATTAACCCGACAATGTGATAAGAGATATAATTTGATTTAATAGTATCAAGTTTAATTCAATTAATATAAGTTTGATTGAATTGAATCAAGTTTAGTTTAGCTAAAGTTAAATAATAAATGCAGGCCAGAAATCAAATCTTATCGACTTAATCTTTGGTTAAACCAAATTTGTCTATTAACCGACAACTTAATCAACCGACTATAACTCTTCATTTTCCAATCACAAACGATTTCGACATAAATTAATTGTATAATAACCATAATTTCATTCGACATAAAACTCACATGAATTGGATTTTAATCAACCCGAATCCTGAGAATAACTAAATGCACAACTCAAAAATCCAATGCGAAGTCAACCCGAACCAAAATAATCCGAATTAGCGTTAACCTAAAACAAAAAATGACCCGACCCATAGTCAAATCGAACTCGATTCGACCTGCAGCATAACCGATTTGGATCCGAATTGTATTAACCGAACCCGACACAAGTCCAAATTGAAATGGGTATATGACCCGAAACCGAAACCGACCCAGTGAGGTATTAACCTGATATTGACCCGTACTCGATTGGACCCGTAACCGAATCGACCCGATCCAAAGTGCTAAATCACCTGGAAAACCCGAACTCAAAAATATCCGAACCCGATGAAATCCGACCTAAAACCCGACCGAGTAACCGAATTTACAACCCTAGTCTAGTTTAGGAATGTGTAGTTTATCTTAAACAAGAATTTATGACGCATTTATTCCGTAACATTAATGTCTCAATCAAAAAATTAAATTAAAAAATATTTGAGCAACCCACAGAAGGACACGTGGGAATGATATTCTGCACCTCACAAATGACACGACAACCAACAAGTAACAACTTGTATATAAATGTTGTCCATCTAATTAAAATTGAAAATCCAACACTAAACAAAATGGAACTGACAATGTGTAATCTGAAAACACAAAACTATATTTCTCCAGTTTTGATGACCTCTTCATTATGTTCAACCAATTCCAAACATGGGTTACCCAAGATGATGAAGGGAAGGATCAAGTGTGGGAAGAACACGAGTCTTACGGTGGATCTAGAGAGACAATTACATGAGATTGTAAATGAAGGAAGAGAATGGAGAGAGATGAAGAATTGTTGTAAAGATGAGATAATTTCATCATCATCATCATCATCATCTGCAGAGTTGATAGAATTGTTAGAGTGTTTAGAGAGAGAAGCAATTATGGGAAATGATGAAGGACGTGAGGCCATTGATTATAATCGTAGGGCTCAGATTTTTGATAAAAGTTCTAAGGTGTTTCAAGCTCTCAAGGAACTTGCTCCTTCACCTGCTTAGATTAATTATTCAATAAATCTTCTCTCCGAATCAATATAGATGTCTCATTTTCTTATTTTGCAAAATAATATTAATTGTCTCATTTCCTTTTAGTCTATCCCTTTTTATCTAAATATCCTCACTTTTTCAATTTCCAATACCTAACTACCACCTTTATAATTAATTTAATCCATTAAAATATCTAACTACCATCTTTTTAATGGATCCCACTCAATCCTTAAAATCTAAGTTGAACATCTAAACTGATTCAAAATAGTAGAATTTTCCTTTACTTTTGTAAGTTATTATGTTTTGGCTTTACTTCCAAGTTTTGTTAGACCTCTTATTTTGTTTTGTTTTTTAATTTTGGGTACTTTTTGGATGTAATCTAATTATCTTACATCTACTAAATTAATGATTATATAATTTAATAATGTAATGAATATATACACAATATGGTTCATTTATTTGTTCTATAGTCCTTTTATTTCTCTCTTTTTCCTATACTATAAACATGTTGTTACTGGATTCGATCCAACATCTACGGTTGCAATTTACATGAAATATTAATTTTCAAAACAATTCTTTTAATTTGACTTTAAAGCATTACTCTTTCTGTCTTGTTTAATTTGATGTAAAGAGAAAGTTAGTATTTTTTAAGAAAAAGATGGATTATGGTAATTAATGAAAAGAGCAAATGAATTGTGTAGATGGAATTAGAAGAAAGTTAAAATGTGTAGATGCGATTAAAAGGAAATGGTGGGCCATTGTCCAAAAATAAAAATGATGCAAATTAAGTGAGACGAACCAAAATAACGAATGATGCAAATTAAATGAAATGGAGTGAATATGTCAAATTCAATCCAAGAGGACATTCATTTATATTGTAGGCATTACTAACTGTTTATATGAATTTTTTTTTTGAAGTTAACCTGCAGCATATATTAGATATCGAGATTCACCAAGGTTAAAAGGCTTGGTGGGAAGGGTTCCATACAAATCTTTTCATGCGCAATCCCCGTATCCCACCTAGCAACCATATGGGCAACAATATTTCCGTGTCTACGCACAAAACTACATACAAAATTAGTAAAATATTGAGAGGACTCAATGAGGTGATCGGTGAGTAGATTTATGTGGGCGTTTCCCTGTTCCTGTCTCGTAATGGCATTGATCACTCCCAAGGAATCACCTTCAAGGTGGACACGATCATAGCCCCATCTTCTGGCAATTTCAATGGCATACACCGCAGCAGCTGCCTCCGAGATAAGCACATTCCAGTTTGCTTCCATGTATCGGGTAGCCGTTAGCAACACTTTACCATTGTGGTCACAAACAACCACGCCCAACCCTCTTCGTCGAGTCGTCCCAATGTGAGCATCAAAGTTGATTTTAACCCAACCTTCACGGGGCGGTTCCCATTTTTGATACGAAAGAACACGTGGAGGATTAGATATGCTGAGCTTCTGAGAGTATTGTTGGTAGTCTGTTATCAGCTTGGAGAAGGATGATGCCATTTGTACAGTATCACAAGTTGTGTTTGCCATGACTTCTTTGTTCCTGCAGTACCAGGCAGCCCAAGAGGAAGAGATAGCATACCTCATCATTTGAAGCATGAGAAAACAACCATATCAAAGCAGCCGAAAAGGAGAGTCTAGGAGCATCATGGATCAAAGTACACAGTGGGTGAGTTAGCCACATCATACGGACTTTGCGTCAATCTAAAAGAGCATGACACACTGTTTTTGCTTCATCGCCGCATCTAGAACAAATAGGAGACTCCGCCATATTAGTTCATTTGATTATTAAATTGGTGTAACATCATATATATTTAATTGAAATTAACGAAACATAACTCTATTTTTCATAATAATTAACATCTAAAGTTAACAATAACGTTGTTTGATATAGTGATAAACCAACTTTATTTTTAATTACCAATCGTATAAATTAAGCTAGAAGAAAAATAATAAAGTGTGCAAAACAATAACAGTATCGCACTTATTTAGTCTATTAAATACAAACAAGAAACCTATACATTAAAAGTTGTATTATTCAACTATTTAATCTTAATAGTGAGATCCCATACAAAAATTTGTGATTACTGTAATAGCAAAATCATCATGTTATAAAACATATTAAGAAACAAATTAACATCGGTACGTAGTATAGTATCGTTTGTTTTCTCATAGGCCATAGGGGGTACCTTATTCTGTTAGGACCAAGGTGGATTTGTAGTACCATATTCAAGTGCCCCAAGTTGACTTTTCATTTTCAAGATTTGGCGACTATTAGATGTTGGGTGGTCAAAACCAACTAAATAAAGTGTTCCGTGAATTAGCTGGTTGAAAGAGCTTATTGATACGAATAAGCTGTTTTTAAACAAGCTTCTTATAATAAGATAGGCTACAAAACTCTTTGTCGCAAAACTAAAATTATGCTACAAAGATTTTGTAGCCTTACTTTTATGCTACAAAATTGGTTGTAACATCTCGGGAAAACTCGGTTCGTTTAGAAAGAGAATTTGATCATTTTAAAGAAAAACTGGGTAGAACTCGAGTCAAATCAGGATGTCATAAAGGCATGATAAAACAAATTTTTATAGTAAAACTTGCGGATTGAGTTCTATTAGAGTTATTATAAACTACTTAGCGATGTGAAAATCTTAGCAGCGGATAAATATATAAATCAAAAGTCTAAGTAATACAACTCGAGAGTGAAGTCGCCTCTTAAATATAAATCCAGTCTTAAAGTTAAATGAACGTTCATATTATAATTCTCCGTACTCTATCTGTTTTATTCTTCCAAGTGAAAATTTTCACTCCCCAACCTGCAACTTAACTCACTGCTAGTTATTAACCCCAAAAGGGAAAAAACATCATCGCTAGATCGTTAAGATCAAAGGTACACGTCAGCAAAACATTTCTTGTACATTAACATTATATCACAAAACAAAATAACATCCTACCATACGTCGGTTGCAATTTCTGATTCACTTTTAATAGATCTCAAAATGATTCAATGAGTTAGTCAGCCATACGGCTGTACTTTTCCAGCCATACTGTCGGATCAAACTCCAAACTTCAAAGGTGAGACAATACATTAGGGGGAATTAACCCCTAAGCAAGCCTCTACCATAGACACACGCCTTACTTTGGTGCCTATGGTTAATTATGCATACCCCCGCGGTGGCTCATAATGCCCCCACATACCGCGAGCAAATTCGTTCCACCAATTGACGTCATACTACGTCCACTTTAAAGTTATTGAGGTCATACTACCTCTACTTATCATATTATTGCATTCGTATCTCTTGATTAAGAAAACATAACATCATCTTCATAATATATTTCATTATTTATTTTTATCATTCATATATAACAAACAATCCATGATATACAAGATTTTACTGCGTGTGCGAAAGCAAAAGTAAATCTTAAATACTTATCAACTTCCCGTCACGAATCGACTTCAATTGCAAAGGAAAAAAACCACAAGGTGAGGAAATCTCCAAGCTAGATGTGTGGTTGGGAAGAACAAGAGAGAGTTATTTTATTTATTTTTTTTGTTGTAAGTTTAGAAATGGTAGAATGAAGGAGTATGAGATGATTAAGGGGATTAATACATTGAGATTAAGGCATGATCTTTCATTACCGTAAGGGAGTTACAAACTCCTCCAAGACTCATTATAGGGCCGGCCAAGACCTCTCATTTCCCTTCTATTTTATTTTTTTTTTATTTTGAAAATAAAAGATGGGTTAAGAAAAACGTTTGGGCCCAAAATAATTCTAATTGCAAAAAAGGATTGAAATCTCTTAACCAAGCCCAATAATAAATAAAAATATATTTATATAGAAATAATATTACTAGTAAATTATTAAATATATCAAAGAAAAATATCGGGAAAATATTGGGGTATTACATTGGTGACAAAACTTTTTTATCACATAAACCTATTCATTTTATTTATAATCTCCATACGTCATTCTCCCATCTTCTTTCAACTTCTTCCATTTTCTCCCATACTTCTCCAATTCTCTCCATATATTTTTCATCCTTACTCTTCATTCTCTCCTTCTCATTTCTTTCCCTTTTAACCCTAATTTTTCCTAACTTCTCATTATTTTTACTTACATACTTCCACCATTTTTCTAACTCTTTTTTTGGCCGGTTGTTTTATATTTTTTCTGGCCATTTCTCCGTGGCTATTGTTTGAGCATTTCACTTGTGGATCTTTAAACTTTTGATTTAAAGGTAAATTCGATTATTTTTGTTTATTTTCATTCAATTTTTCCCTTTATTTTTTGATTGTTTGAACATGAAACTAATTTAAATTTTAGAGAATTTAGATTTATTTGGGTGTTTTGAAATTATAGGATTTTTTATGAGTTTTTTTTTTGGATTTTTTAGATGATTTCGAAAATTATGATTTTTAAGGCTGGTTTAATGGATTTATGGGATATTATTGATTTTCTTAGCTTTGTTATTTTTCTGATTTTTGGCTTTTTCGAAATTTTAGAGAATATCGAAAATTAGGGTTTTTAGTCTTGCTTTTTCTGATTTATGGAGATCTTTCTATTTTTTAAAAATTTTCGAAAATTTAGAGACTTTCTTAAATTTTGTATGCTTTTTCGAAAATTTAGAGATTTATGATTTTTAGCTTAGTTTTTAGTCTTGTATTATATTTCAAACATTTATGTAAATAATATTAAATTGTATTATAATAAATAATGTAAAATTTTTCCATATATTAATGTAAATTTAATTTTTTTGTCCATATATATATATATATATATATATATATATATATGTATTTATGTATTTATGTATTAGTTAAGTACCTACTATAGTTCTATAATTTTTTCATTTATTAATGTAAATATTAATGTATACTTCAAACATTTATGTAAATAATAATTTTTAATTGTATTATAAATATTAATGTATAATTTTTTCATTTATTAATGTAAATTTAAATTTTAGTTCATATTTTGTATATATATGTCTATTATTATTATTATTATCTATAAAAAAATTGAATATTTGTTATTATTATTTAATAATAATAGTTTTACTATTATTATTATATATTAATAACAAAAATTCATAATTTTTTATATCTTCAGAATTAATTAAGCGACAAAATAGGCTACAGATCATATTTTGTCGCATAAATAGGCATCAGAATAGGCGACAAAAAAATCATTATGCGACAATATTTATAGGCTACCAAACCCTTTGTCGCCTATTTAATATGTATTTCATGTGCTACTTACATTATCCATAATGCTTATTTACCGTATCTTTAATGCCTACTTTCAATATTTAAATGTCTACTTACATCATTCTTAATGCATACTTATAATATTTTAAAAATATATAATGTATTAGTTCAATTAAAAGCGGTACAAGGCCCACAGAATCAAAAGAGAAAGGAATGGTACGCTGAATGCCGAAATGCAACTTGTTTTGCTTTTGACATTTGTAAATTAAGCAATTTTATGAACCACAACATATTAAAGGAGCACAAGTCACAAATGTTGTAGCTCTCAGCAGCCTTCCAGGCATCACACAATTCAAATTGCATTCGGCACCTATTCTCACCACCATATCCAAATCAAACACAACTTTATCATGCCAATTTACAATATATAGTTTTTCATCTCATTTAATAAATATAATTTCTCCATTTCTCAAAGAAAATGTTTTATTTATTCTTTTCACAAATAATCTTTCTATTTATATTACAAATTTTAAACAAAATAACTTTATATTCATTCTCATTTTAATATTTTAGTAATATATGCTTATAGTCCTTGAATCTTGCATATATTCTACTAATTTTATTTGTGGTCACATATTTTTTTCCAGTAACATCCTTTTCATAGGAGTATTTTTTTTATGTTTATATAGTTCTCACTTTGCATCAATTTAATTTTTGTTCAATAAAATAATACATTTACTATATAAAGGATTCTATTTTTTTTAATTCACGCAATATTCCTTGTGGAAACTTATTAAAGAGTTGGAGGAGTATATATTATCCAATACATTAAAATAAATCAAATAAAATTTTACTTGACTATATAGTACATTATACATAGATGTATATGAAGAAAAACAAAAACAAGAACCATAATTAATATAGTGATTGTAGCAATTATTAAAGACCGAAATTAATAATCGTGGTTTGAGAGTTGGGAAAAAAAAAGCAATGTGTGTGTACAATAAATTCAGATTTGTCTAGTTTGTTCGGTTTTAAAAATAAATTCAGATTTGAATCCATTTACGGTAATAAATAACAATACAATTAATCATAAATCTTAAACATGATAGTGCCATAACAAAATGAAAATCTTGGACTAAATTTGTAATTCTTAAAGATGTCTCAGAAGTGATTATTGCATTTTGCAAAAATGAAAGAAAATCAAAGCCATTAACAACATTCAACAGCAGTAACAATCGCAAAAATGTGTCAACAAAAACTCATGTTCTGATGGTATTATTAAACAGCTTCTGTTTTGAAGACATCAAAAAATAAAATTTTAATTCTCCTCTTGTGGCTTGTCGATGAAAGTCCTCTTAATCCAACCCCATGGCTGTCAACAACAAAATTTTGTTAATACCCGAATTCCGAATTTGAACATACTATAAATATTCTATTATCCCAATATCATTAAACAGCTTCTACCTATAGGATTTTAAGGGGCCAAATATACGTAATCTTACTCTTGTAAGTGATAACAAAAAAGTTATATCATGTGCTCTCAAGAGAGACCGTCTTTTGTAAAGACAACTCTCAAAAGTCCAGCCCAAATCTATATTCAGATTCGTAACAATATATATAATTGGACTGAGTTTTTTAGAGCCGTCTTTACAAAAGACGGTCTCAAGTAAGAATTTGTGAAGTTATATAACAAACATCAGACAAGATGTGCACAGTATTTGATGAACAAGAATTTTCTTTTTCATTCCATTTTATATTATGTTGTCTAAATAGGCATAACTAATGCAATCACCTTTAATTTTCAGAAAAAGAGATGACACATTATGTACAAGGAATGTGCATGATTAAGTATTACACAGTTCTAAATATGCTGAATTTCACTTAAATAATCTGCACCTGAAAATTGCTGCTTAGATCATTAGACAAATTTCCATGTTAAAATACTGCCACTAACATCTTCAACAAACAAAACCCTCGCCTTAAATTCTAACCATGGCTGGAGATCATATAACATAAGATGCAGAGTACTAACTAATTAATTTCACTTCGCTCATGTATATAAAAGCAGGCTCTCGTAATCTTTGATGTCAAAAAGACAATTTAACTAAACACACAATATTATAAGTAAACGGAACTTCCATAATATTACCAGTTCCCAACATACTTCAACTTCCTCCACTTATTCTGATATAACATTCCCTTAGGCCTTGTTTGGATTGAGGGAAATGAAGGGAAAACAAAAGAAAGGATTTGGAGAGATGGGGAATCTCTTGTTTGAATAGCAAAAAGGGAGGGAGAGGATTTGGAGGGAAGGGATTTGGAGGGATTAAGTCCCTTCATTTTGTTAACAACCAAATCTCTCTATAAGAGGAAAGATTTGGAAGGAAAATGAAATTTCTTTCTTTCCCCTTCCCTTCCTTCCTATACAAACAATGGAGTATTTCCCTTCTTTTCCTTACCCTTCCTTTCCCTCCCCTTCCTTTCCTTTCTTTTCTCTCCTAATTTGCTATCCAAACATAGTGTAAAGGATTTCCAAGGCATATCCTAGAGTAAAAGAAGGCTCAGATATCCGTACTCTCTTAGATGTCAAAGACAATTAAACCAAACACAATATTATAAATATTATAAGTAAAAATACAGAGCTTACAACGTACTTCTACTTCCTCCGAGTGATTTCAACAAATACTCCCCTAGATGTAATATATTGATGTAACATTCGATTTTGGGCCATTCTTCCATCATTTTTGTACACATACAACTTTACTTTTTAAAACCCTACTTACCCGGTCTTGCTTGACCTAAACCTTCATTTTTGTCACCCCTCATCCCTCACACTTTGCAACTTCTATTTCTCTTTCCTCCATAATTCAACTTCAAGTTGTAGATCAGTTAATTTTGTTCCAGATTTTCAAAGCTCCTATCACTTCCAGATCATCGTACTTCAAAGTTCCAATTTTGCATTGATCAATGATTGTTAGAACTTTATATGATCTTGCATAGTGTGGAGCCTATGGGAACACATGCCTTCCTATAAAGAGTGAAAGCCAACTAGATAGATGCTAAAAGCCTACTAGTCTAACAGATGTTATCAATTCATAACATTGATTTGCTTTATTTGGGAGACATGGAGAGCCATTCCTAAATACCCATTCCGACAAAGAAGTTTGAACCATAAGAGTAAATCCTAAGAAGGGCTCAGCTTGAATACATTCTTCCAATTTCGTAAACGAGCCTAAGATATCCTTGATTCTCTTTATTAGTAAAGACAATGTAATACAAAGCAAAAGGTGCACTAAGGTGATCAGGGTTCTAGTTCCTGGTCAAGAAACTGGAAAACAGACATTAAATGTGGAAAGAAGTTCCATCTGCACCTTTCTTACGCCTAGGGTACACCTTTCTTAGCTTTTTTCCACATCGGTGTTTTTATTGTAATCGCCTTGCTCATGTATATAAAAACTTGGGTTGTTGCTCCATGAGTCTAAGCATCAAGGGCACGGTTTTCTTTTTGAAATTATCAATGATACCTCTGTGTTAATATTTTTAGTACCCCTGCCAATGGTACCCTTACATATCTTGCTAATTACAAACGTGACATTTTTTAAGTTTTTTTCATTAAGTGGCCGTTAATTTTTGAATTTGACCTAACCATAATTAGTTTCTTCTTCTTCCCTTTTCCCTTTCCTCTACCTTCACTCCTGTCATGGCTGCTTCTTCAAGTATTTTCATGGGATGATGGGGGTAAAAATATATCACAGTGAGACCTCACAACATGACTGTCTAAACAAAAACAAATTAAAAATATATAATCTTCATTAAATCTCATCACCGGCCTTCTCATGATTTCCAACAAACTAATTTTCCATTCTAGATGCTTTGTATTGTGAGGAAGAAACATGGGAAGCCGATGATGAAAATGAAGAAGAACATTGTAGAAGTTTTCAAGGAATTAATAATGGTGGAAACTAAACTCCATTTTTACTTCCTCTTCTATCATTAGGACAAGATTTATTCTGGGAAAATGAAGAACTTTTGTCTCTGTTTTCTAAAGAAACAGAGCAAACCCAAGAAATTTTAGAAAAAAACACCATGGATTTAAATGATTTATCTTCTTCAAGAGATGAAGCTATTGAATGGATTTTAAAAGTTAATTCCTTTTATGGGTTTTCTACTTTAACATCATTTCTTGCTGTTAATTACTTTGATAGATTCTTTTCAATCTTTCAATTTCAAAATGATAAGCCATGGATGTTTCAACATACTGTTGTTACTTGTCGTTCTATTGCTGCTAAAGTTGAAGAAACCCATGTTCCTCTTCTCTTAGATCTTCAAGTATGCAATCAAATTCGCCATTTTACACCTTAAATTATTTGAATTCTTCTTAATTTTTCTGGGTTATTTTTTTTTATAAAGTTTGAATCTTTGTTGAAGGTGGAGTCAGGAAAATACATGTTTGATAAGCCATGGATGATTTGTCTGGGTTTGATGCAAGGAAGGATGAGTATCCCATGAAAATACTTGAAAGAAGCAGCCATGGAACGAGAGATGGAACGAGGAAAGGAAAAGGGGAAGAAAAGAAACTAATCATGGTTAGGTCAAATTCAAAAATTAACGGCCACTTAACGGAAAAAATTTTAAAAGTGTCACGTTTGTAATTAGCAAGATATGTTGAGGGTACTATTGGAATAAAAAAAAACACAAAAGTACCAAAGATAAAGTGTAATAACACAGAGATATCATTGATAATTTCCCTTGTTTTTAACACATGTTGACTATAATTGAACTAAACACCAAAGACAAAACACACAGATGTTGGAACACGAACTTTCATAACATCCGCAACTTCCAACATAAAGCTCCTAATAAACCAAAATTAATCCATGATTCCCCCCTACCCCAAAAAACGATTACTGAACAAGTCCCTTAGATGTTCCTTAATAAGTGAACATATCTGCAAGTTACAGGTCTTTATGTACTCATCACATCTTTGATTGATCAATCTCAGGAATTACACATCAAATTGAAGTACTAAATATAAAGAAGCACTTTAAAGCCTTAAAATTTTAGCTGCAAAAGTGTTGGCCAACACAAAAAATTCAAATTTGTCAAATTTCACAGGAACAATATATAGAAATTTAAAGAAATGAGACATTGAAAATAGGAAAAAACTTTTGAAATGTCACTAGACGAAAATCCATCGGGGTTAATTTGCACCTTAATCTGTAGATTTTAGGTTGATTTTCAACTTTTGCAAATTTGAATACCCCAAATACTTGAGAACTGTAAAAAACCCATAAAATCCCACCGATTCTACTAAAACTCACCACTAAAAACACAAACCAGCACATTCAAACCCCAAACTAGCATGTTCCAGAACAACCCATCAAATATCTATGATTTAACTACCTTTCAAAAGGGTCACTAGGAAAAAATCACTAACAATGAAAGGTTGTGTAAATCTGAACCCCCAACAACCTGTGAGCCCCTTCATGGAATTAGGGTAAGAAATGTTTTTGAAGTACTTTTGTAAAACTCAGTCAACCTTTTTCTTCCTACCAAACTTACATATCCCAGATTGAAAACTACAAATTCATAATCACGCATCAGATTAATTCAAACAAATCAGATCTAATCCAATAATACTTCATCTTAGATGAAGCTCGTTCAATCTAACAACACATAATATATTTATGAATTAAAAAAATAACAGATGATACATTGACAAGATAAAAATGTGAAGAAAAAAAAAACCTGGACGAGATAAAGGCCAGCAGTGGCAGCAGCAACGCCCCAACCAACGGCGGCTTGGATATCAGTAGGCTGAGGTCTCATTGATGGCTTCAAAAACTTGAACATTGCTGATGATCCGGTCATTTTTCTTCCTGAAAATTCAATGTTTCTACAAACTATTTATGTTGGGTTATCAATGGCAAATAGAAGGAAAGAACCCTAATTTATGATTTGCAATCTTCCTGTGCGTCTAAGAAAAAATGTTGAAGTTTTCAAAGTGCCTCGAATCCGAATCCAGGCCCATATTCTTTACATTAAAACTAAGCCACCAAAATTACGAAGGGCATTTGGTCTAGTGGTATGATTCTCGCTTAGGGTGCGAGAGGTCCCGAGTTCAATTCTCGGAATGCCCCTTTTTAATTCTTTTGATTTGATTCTGAAGACCATTTTCTTTTCATAAAAACTTGGACGATATCGTCCTTTTCTAAGACGAGATTTGGGCCCGCCTATTATTAAGCGCGTGTACTACACGTGCGCGCTTTGTCCTCAAGATTTCTAATTGTTGGTTTTTTTCATTTTCTAAACATTTTTCAATTTGGACCTTAAAAGTATTAATTTTGACCTTAAAGATATAAATTTCAACGTAAAGTAGTACTTAAACATATCAATTAAAGTAAAAATTTCAATTTGAACATATAAGTGATCAATTGTTGCGTTATACTGATTAATTTCTACCTAAATATGGTTCTGTTTCACAATTTGAGAACGAAGTTAATAAAATGTTATTATTTTATCATTCTATGGATGAATTTAAACAACAAATGAATGGTCAATAACACCTATCAGTTTACATATTAAAAGCACAAATATCATAAACTAAAAAAAAGTAAAAAAATTCAATACAAAAAACAATTACATAACATCATACAATTCAATACTATCCATTGTCAATTATATTAGGTAGAAATTGATCACTTTAACGTTAAAATTAATCACTTATAGGTTCAAATTGAAAATTTTACTTTAATTGATATGTATAAGTACTATTTTACGTTGAAATTGATATCTTTAAGATTAAAATTAAAATATGCTTAGAAAATGGAAAAAAAAGAGAAAAAGCGTAGCAAAATTCATGAACTTGGTCTTTGCAAGTAGATAATAATAATCAAAAAGGTGATAGAAGCTCTCGAAACATGTGGAGAAATGAGGCAATGGTCTCAAGTTATATTCTTATTATATAGGTGTGATGACTTTGTTTTTATTCCATTATATAAAAATTTATCATTGGTATATAAAATTAATGTCACTTTGTTTTTATGGAATATAAGAGAAAACATTTAATAATTGGTTTAAATCTTATTATCAGTAATGACTTTTTTACTTTTTGATTATACTTTTGAAATATTTTCAAACACAAGTGTGTTAGGGTATAAGAAAAAAACAATTATAACTAAAACAAGCTTTATTGGATTGGATCGCCATAGAATAACTAAAACAGGAAGTCTCTTGAGAGACGGTCTATCCTATAGATGGGATCCATGAAGCCCAGCCCAAACCATTTTGCAATTAAAAAAAAGAAAAACAAAAAAAAATTAAAAGTAACCGGCATCTTTATGAAGGCGTGGGAATTATCAATTTTGGAATCCCAAACGTCCCCCCTTCATTAACTGCCATTGGAACCCAAAAACGAAAATGATTGCCTCTGCCATTTCAACTCTAGAATTCTCATTCTCCATTAAGCTTCTACAACCATGGATGAATTATCGTGTGAATTCGACCAAGCTTATTCGAAACAGATATCGAAAGGTATGGTAGTGAATTGAATTTTATTGTTCATTATTGTGTGAATTTTACCAATTTAATTTTATAGTTTTGTTCCCCAAGCTTCATCAATGGATGAATTTTTTTTAATAAAGCTTCATCGATGGTGGAAAGCAATGATGTTGAAGAAGACAACAATATTTACTATTTGGGGAGGGTAATAAAAGCTATTGTTGTGAACTGATGAAATATCAGTTTACCAACAATGGCGTGAGGCCAATTGGTATTAAGCAAAAGAAGAAGAAAGACTGATTTTATTATGAAAAATGAAATTGAATAGTAGTACAGTACTATAGTCCTATTTATACAAATGTGTTGTCACTATATTCAAGATTCAAGAAAAGGAAAAGGACAAATGTCTATAACAAACTTATAACCACTTGGTAACAGCAATGTGAGAGAGTAATATCAAGATGTGCATGATGGGCAGTAACCAACAAATCATATAGCCTCATACAATATATTTATCACCCCCGCTCAAACTTGGGAGGAGTGTGCATGCCAAGTTTGGACAATAGGCTTTGAAACGGATGAGAAGGAAGGATCTTTGTGAACACGTCAGCTAATTGAGATTGTGTAGGCAGATACGTAAGTTGCAAGAGACCTTCCATCACTTTGTCCCGAGTGAAGTGGCAATCCACTTCGATATGTTTTGTACGCTCATGAAATACCGGATAGTGAGCAATATGAAGAGCTGACATATTGTCACAATGGAGAGTGACGGGCTTTAGATTATTTAAACCAAGCTCTTCTAACAAGCGGATAACCCAGACGACTTCAGCAGATGCATTGGCCATAGAACGATATTCGACTTCGGAAGAAGATTTAGAGACAGTGGCTTGTTTCTTGGATTTCCAGCTTATAGGTGATTGACCAAGAAGGAGAACAAAACCGGATATGGAGCGTCGGGTAGCAGGGCAGGCAGCCCAATCAGAATCAGAATACGCCTTAAGAGTGAGAGAATCAGACGCAGTAAGTAGTATACCTTGACCGAGTGTTGAAGACAAATAACCCAGTGTATGCTTGAGAGCTTGAAAATGACACTCTTGGGGTTTTTGCATATATTGACTAAGAGATTGCACAGTATATGAAAGATCGGGTCGAGAATTGGTCAAAAAATTGAGCTTCCCCACGAGGCTGCGGTAAAGAGTAGGATCGGGTAATAGTGGCGAATCATGAGAGAACATTGTGATGTTTAGCGGTAAAGGAGTAACATGAGGCTTGATGTCAGTGAATGCAGCATCATGTAGGAGTTCATGAGTAAACTTGCATTGAGTCAAAACAATCCCTTGAGCACAATAAGAAGCTTCAATACCCCAAAAAAAATGAAGAGGACCAAGATCTTTGATACTAAATGTAGCATGTAGATGAGCTTTAAGTTGAGAAATGAGTTGTGGATTATCACCGGTAATGAGCATATCATCGACATAAACGACCACGATGTTAATGGAGGTGGAGGTTTTATGAGTAAACAGTGAATAGTCAAGCTTAGACTGTATAAACCCTTGAGAAATGAGCTCATGAGAAAGCTTGGAGAACCATTGGCGGGATGCTTGTTTAAGACCATAAAGAGACTTCTTCAACTTACAAACCATAGAAGAAGGATGAACTAAGCCAGGAGGTGGTTTCATATAAACATACTCTTGTAAGTCACCATGTAAAAAAGCATTATTGATGTCTAATTGATGCAACACCCAATGCCTAGAAGCCGCAATAGCAATGATGCAATGGACCGTGGTCATGCGAACAACCGGAGAAAAAGTCTCCAAAAAATCAACCCCATACTCTTGGGTATATCCTTTGGCTACCAAACGAGCCTTGTAACCTTCTAAAGTGCCGTCGGACTTGAGCTTTACTTTGTAAACCCATTTACACCCAATGGTTTTCTTACCAAGAGGAAGAGGAACTAACTCCCATGTATTGTTGTCTTGAAGAGCCTTAAGCTCACTATCCATAGCTTGAACCCAAAAAGGATCCAAAATAGCTTGTTTATAAGAGGAAGGTTCCTTCCAAGGAAGCTGAGAAACTAACAGTTGCTATTGTGCGGAGGACAAAGAATCAAAATGAACCACATTACACCAATGAGCATTAGAACAAACAAAATCATTGAGGTGAGCAGGAGGTTTGGATGGGCGAGTAGATTTGCGAGGAATCAATGGCAAGGGAGTAATAGACTGATGAACAGGAGGTTGGGAAAGATCAACAACTAAAGATGGATTACTAATAGATGTAGGAGTGTGTGGAGATAAAGAAGAAGAGGAAGAAATATTAGTATCTGAAGTGATATTAGAAGAAGAACTTGGGTGGTGTAAGGGAATAAAAGGAGGTAAAAGAGAGGTAGTATGGGAAGGAAAGGTTACTGAATCATCATATGGAGGTAATGGGGTAGAAGCAGGAAGGTAAAATTGGGAGAAAGGAGAATGAGGTGGCGTGTGGAAATGGTAGGGAAAATGATGTTCTTGAAAGTGTACATCCCTAGATATAATAATCTTGTTTGTAGTGGGGTTGTAGGTCTTATAGGCTTTTTGACTATGTACATAACCTATGAAGATAGATGCATGAGCTCTAGCATTGAACTTAAACCGAGCTTGTTGGGGGGTAGAAACAAAGCACAAACAACCAAAAGTCTGGAAATGAGAAGTATTGGGTTTTTCATTATAAAGTTTCTCATAAGGAGACATATTTTGTATACTAGACAAAGGAATGCGGTTGATGATATATACTGCAGTTTGAATGCATTCACCCCAAAAGTGAATAGGGAGGTTGGATTGAAAATGTAGAGCACGAGCAATTTCAAGAAGGTGACGATGTTTACGTTCGACGACCCCGTTTTGTTGAGGAGTGTCAACGCACGATCGTTGATGGTGAATGCCTTTAGTGAGAAAAAATTGGAGCGCTTCACCGTCACATAATTCACGCGCATTATCACTTCGGATAGATTGGATAGGACAATGAAATTGCGTCTCAACGTAGGCATAAAAATGTTTCAAAAAAGAAATGGATTGTGCTTTATGTTTCATCAAATATGTCCAAGTCGCCCGAGTAAAATCATCAACTATAGTCAAGAAAAATCTACATCCATCATGAGTGAAAGATTTGTAAGGTCCCCAAACATCAATATGTATTAATTGAAATGGCTTAGACGTCTTGATAAAACTAGATGGAAAAGACTTCCTAGTTTGTCTAGCAATTAGGCATATAGTACATATAGTAGATTCATGCACCTTATTTACATCAATATTAGGGAATAACACTTTCATTTGAGAAAAAGGTAAATGGCCTAATCTAAGATGCCACAACTTAGCTAGGTCAACATTTTTAGAAATGTGGTAAGTATGATGAGCAGCAACGCAGTTGGAATTGCGTGGGATAGTTGGTGAGGTGATAGATGGACCAGCAGCATAATAGAGTCCATTGGAGAGACTACCAAGAATGCTTGTCTTTGAAGGGCCCTGAAGGAGGCATTGGTCATTAGTAAAATAACAGAAGCACAAAGATCATTACACAATTTATGAACAGATAAAAGGTTGAATTGAAAGGCCGGCACATATAAGACATTTTTAAGAACAATATTGTCCAGAAATAGTACATCACCATAGAACTCAACTAGCACTCTCCTGCCATCAGGTATAGTGATATTATGTGTAGGAGTAGAGACTTTATGAGTAGAAATGAAAAAATCTAGAGAGTTGCACATGTGGTCAGTAGCACCACTGTCAACTATCCATCGAGATGAGGTGTGTTTGGAGAAAAAACAGAATTTACCTACAAGATGTGCCGAAGGAGAGGGGTCACTGTTATCAACCAAGAAAGGATCAGAAGAATGATCTTATTGTTTGTTAAGGAAATTCAGTAGTGTATTCATTTGCTCAGGAGTAAGACCAAAATTCTCTTTGTTTTCTTTGTCTGTTTTAGAGTCCTCTTGTTGCACACAATTAGCAAACCGTTTATGCTTGAAACCAGGGGGATATCCATGCAATTTAAAACATCTATCAATACTAGGGCTAGTAAGCTTACAGTGATCACAAAAGAACGGAGAAGAACGCTTAAATTCTGAACCATAAGACGGTTTGGCATAAGAACCAGCAGAAGCAGTTTTATGATGCTTGTTGTGCGTGGAGTGTTTATCATAATAGGTCCTCTTATTAACAGAAAAAGCCATGGATTCATTATGGACAACACTCATTTTAGAGATTTCCTTGTGGCGTTGCTCTTGTTGAAGCATACGATAGGCTGTAGAAACATTTGGTAACTTAGGTAACATAAGAATGTTAGTTTTGATAGGATTATATTGCTCATCCACTTTCATTAAAAAACTCATTAACCTCTGATTTTGTTGAAGCTTAAGAACTTTCTTAGTTAGACCACAAGAACAACCATTACAATCACAAACCGGTAAAGGATTAAGACTATCAAGTTCATCCCAAAGAGGCTTAACTTTGGTAAAATACTCAGCAATACTCATGTTAGGCTCTTGTGAAAGTTTAGACAAATCCTCATGAAGTGAGTAAATCTGAGTAGAAGTAGAGGTGCCAAATCGCTCCTCAAGGTCACTCCAAATTTCATGAGCATAAGAGTAGTAGATTACACTCTTTGCCATTAAACGATCCAAAGAAGCTATTAGCCAGCCAATTACAATATTATTACATCTCTCCCATGCCTTGTAATTAGAATCAGTTTCAGAAGGTTTAGTTAAAGTTCCATCTACAAAACATACCTTATTTTTAGCTATAAGACCTATCATCATTGCACGTTTCCAGTCTCCAAAACCGGTTCCATCAAAAACATTACTAACAAGTTTGAGGTTAGCATGATTAGCAGGATGAATACACAGATCCTGGATTTTGTGTAGAATCGTCTGTGGATGAAGATGTAGCCATGAACAGAATTTTTTTGTGTGTATAAAAGAAAATCAAGAAAAAGAGAGAGGAAAAAGAAGATTGGAAGAAAAAGAAGATCAGAAAGACCTGTCTGATACCATGTGAACTGATGAAATATCAGTTTACCAACAATGGCGTGAGGCCAATTAGTATTAAGCAAAAGAAGAAGAAAGACTGATTTTATTATGAAAAATTAAATTGAATAGTAGTACAGTACTATAGTCCTATTTATACAAATGTGTTGTCACTATATACAAGATTCAAGAAAGGAAAAGGACAAATGTCCATAACAAACTTATAACCACTTGGTAACAGCAATGTGAGAGAGTAATATCAAGATGTGCATGATGGGCAGTAACCAACAGATCATATAGCCTCATACAATATATTTATCAATTGTTGGTTTTCTGATTTTTTTTTAAGACATGAGGTTCATCAATGGTGGAAGACAACTATGGCTAATTTTTGGAGAATTATAATTACTGAATTTTTAGGGATGTAACTACTGAATTTTTTTTTGATGCTTCATCAATCATCAATGGTGGTTGGAGATGACACCTGTTTTAATTTTTTTTCGTTATTACACAAGCTTCAACAATGGCGGTTTGGATGAAGATTAATACAGTTGTATTTTTTTCGTTATTTTACAAGCTTCAACAATGGCTGTTGGAGATGACAATGAAGATGAAGATGCTTCAAAAAATCAGAATGTAAACAGAGATTGTGAAGATATATTTGGAATTATAATACCATATATTTGGAATTATAATGTCATATGTTTGGTTTTATAAAATTAAATGTCGGTAACAGAATTGGACATGTATTGTGTTTGTATTATAGTTTATTTAGAATTATAATACTATATATTTAGAATTATAATGTCATCTATTTGGTTTTATAAAATTAAATGTCAGTAACAGAACTTGACATGTATTGTGTTTATATTATTATATGTTGATGCTATAACATGTTATATTTGAAGATATAATGCCATGTATTTTAATTGAATATTGTTATAAATTTATGCGACATTACAATTCTAAGTATTTACCATTATAACTCCAAATATGTGACATTACAATTTCAAATATATATCATTATAACTCCAAAAATGTGACATTATAATTCCAAATGTAAAACTTTATAATTTCGAATATATGGCATTTTAACATTATAATCCCAAATATGTAACATTATAGTTCCAAATATATAATATAATAATTCCAAATATGACATTTTAATCTCAAATCTGTGACATTATGATCTCAAATATATGACAATTTAATTCTAAAATAAATGTATAACATTATAAACTCAAATATGTGACATTATAATACCAAATGTATACTATTGTAATTCCAAATAAATGACATTTTAACAATAAATATGAATTGACGTTTCATCCTCCGTCTGAGGCCTAGGAGACCGCTGTTTTGGACATTTTTCTTCCGTCCCTAGAATGTCTACGACCTTTTGCTGCCTAGCAACGCATCTTTTGTTGATACTTGTCACTTTTAAGACCTATTCAACATGAAGATACAATAAAACAAATTAGTTGTCAACTCCAATTCTAACTCAGGAATAGGACCAAATACGAAACTCAAAACGAAAATCAGATGAACAAAAAATCCCATTTTCACATAATATTATTATAAACCCAAATATACAATATTATAAATCCAAATACTTAATATTATAATTCCAACTATTATTAGCTTTCTGTTTAGATACTTAATCGGCTACCTTTCCACCATTGTTGTTTTCTTCAACATCAAGAACAAACTTTAAACCCTAAAATCAAGAACAAGTAAAAACAAAAACAAACTAATTTAAAATTTTAAAATATTAAACTACAAACTTTAATTAGGTTAAAACACACAACTTACTTTTTTTCTTCAACATTACTATTTCCACCATTATTAAAGCTTATTTTTAAAAAAAATAGAGGATTGTTATTCCAAATTCAAGTTTATAACAATTATGCAAAATTCTTTCAAAGTTTCACCATTTTGTTAATTTTTCATCATTTTTTCGAATGAAAAACATTTGATTAAGATAAAAATTGAAAAAAAAAATGCTTTTCAGAGGTATGATCTTGAAAAACAAGTTTTTTCATACGAAAATGGAGAAAAAATTCAGAAAAAATGAAGAATAGGCAAATGTAGAAAAATGGAGAAATGGAGAAAAAAAAATCATACCTTGAAATGAAACGGATGTAGAAGATGATTTTGAAGAACAACAATGAAGGTAGAGAAATGAAGATTTGAATTTCGAATCACAAAAACTGGATGGAGAAGATGGTAATGGTAGGAAAGAGAGTAATGGTGATGAATGTGGGAAGTTGAAGAGTATGGTTGACAATGGAGATGAAGATGAAAGATGACTAAACTCTGAATATTTGGCGAGGATGGCGTGAAGAGTTGAAGAGCAATGGACGATTTCTTCTCCTGATGAGTAAATATGAGTAGTTTAGGAAGATGAAATGACAAGACTGCGCGCTTCTTTCAAAAACATTGGGAATCCGTTTTTTTTTCTTTTTTTTTAATTTTGTTTTTTAAAATTATCAAAATACAAATTGGGCTGGCCCAATTCTCTGGTCTATCCTATAGACCGTCTTTTAGGAGATTTTGTGTAACTAAAATAATTCTAACGGTCAAATTTTTATTCCAATTACAATTTTAAGATTTTTTTTTATTTTTGAGGATTCTAAGATTGTAAGATTTTATGATCATTACTATCCTACCATAATCTAAATCGCTCGTCTGTTTTTGGATAGTAAAATCGTAAAATGTTGGAATTGTTATTTAGAGCGTATCATGGTCATTGAAAAGTATAATTAAGCAAAGTAAATGATTAAATGTGATTAAATTAATTTAAGTATATCCCAAGGTTGTAAAGAAAATGTTTTAAGCAAAAAAAAAAACATTCACGGATCGCAAAACAACTTGCGGCTTGCGAGATTGCACAAAAAAGTTTTTGTATTTTGGTGCAACAGGTCGCGGGACACGACTAAAGTCGCGGCTCACGAGTTACTTGTTTTTGCGGGAATTTTTCTTTGCGATGTCATTTATTCGTTGGTTAGTTATGATATAACTACCGACGATTATACATGGTTATATTAACCAAATATGTTGGGATGGAAGGATTGATTGACAGACATTAGTTCATGAATCAATCTTGTGTTTCGTGAAGTAATACATTGCTTCGTGAAATGGTGTACGCTATTTTATAAATATAGAAGGCTTGTGCGGTTATTCTCGAGATGCAATTTCTGATTTCTTTTCTTCTCTAGCACTTTACATCAAGAACTTGCAATTCTCGTTTGTAATTTTCCTTATCTTCTTCCATTTAAGTTTCTCTTACATCATTCTAAAATCCGTGTGCTCGAAATTTAGTGAAATTCTTTGTATCTCAAAACATATCTTCTTCCAAGCACCGTAGTAGGGATGAAATGATGTTTTAGGAAGAGTGTAACAGACTCAAAATTCTTGACCTTAATCTTTCAAATAATTATTCTGAATTTTCAATTAAAATTTCTTATGCTTTAGTTATCCATTTCAAACTATCTTTAAATCCTAAATCTATTCCTATTTTGTATTTCTTTCAAATATTAAACTTTAAAATATTATTTTATTTAAAATTTTTGTATAATCACTAAAATATTATTTTATTATTTTATAGTACAAAAAGTAAATATTTATTATTATTTTGTAAAACATTATCTTTTAACTTTCTTCCTTAAACTAGTTCTGGATCTTGACAAAATTCCTGTTTGCTATCCTCCTTTCCCCAAGGCCGCGGAAAGGTCATCATTCTTTGCGCTTCAACAGGAATATTCGAGCTTATTGAAGATTTTATCAAACAAAAAGGAAACCTTCCGTGGATTAGATGAGGAGTTGGCCGGTGAAGAACCTTGGCCTGATGTTGAAGCCATAATAAGTTTCACACCCTCTCCTCAGCGTCCGGATCAAGAGCCTGAGCCGGAGCCCCAAGATCAGCATCATTATGAGCTCGTTGCACCGTAGCTTGTAGGCCTATTCCCAGTTTCTCCTTTAATTCTTGGATTATTGTAGTCTTAACTTCACCAAACATTGAATCGAATTCGGGTCGTTTTTGTAACTAACTATTCCGAATGTATATCTTTAGTTATTTTATCTTAATTATTGTTGAAGTTAATAAGTGTTGCATTGAATATTGGTACAAATTATTTATTGAATTCTGAAAATTACTGTTGAACTGAAAACTGAAAATTGACTAAGTACCGAGTACCGTTAACCTGACAACTTGTTTTCGCCGGACCTTGGTGTTCGGGTTAATTGAGGATTGAAAATAGAATATTAACTAAGTACTAATACTAAGTACCGTTAACCTAGTAACTTGTTGCCACCGGACCTTGGCGCCCGGTTTAATTGAGGATTGAAAATAGAATATTGACTAAGTACTATTACTAAGTACCGTTAACCAGACAATCCTTTATGGACCGCCGGATCGTGCCATTGTTAAATGAAGATAATCTATGTTGACTCAAGTCACCTCATACCGTGGGAAATCGTATATTGGATATAACGTTGAACACCGAATACTGGATATGACTTAACATTGAATATAAACTAATCCGGAATTTGAACAACTAAGTATAGAAAACTGAATATTCTTACATAATAGAGAACTAAATATGGAAAACTGAATATAAAAACTGAATACGGAAAACTGAAAGCTGGACTTGGTGATCATGATAATACTAATGGTGATGTATGCCCCTTGCATAACTTGTTAAATGAAATATTTCTTCAAATGATCAGCATGCCATAGTCGTTTGAATTTCTTTCCTGCTGCATCTTCTAATTCAAAGGAATTGGGCTTGATTGAGTTTGTGATTCTGAAAGGACCGTCCCAATTAGCCTTAGTTTACCCTTGTTTGCGATCTGACCTGTCTTCAACTCTTATGATTCTTGTCTTGACATGTATGTTGAATTTCTATCTTGCGTAAGACCCAGTCTCCAACTCTTATGATTCTTGTCTTGACATGTATGTTGAATTGGCGTGTCATTCTTTTTTTGAGCTATGGATCTTAAAAGTGCGTTTCCTTGACTTTCTGGGAGCAAATCTAAGTTCACCCTTTTGTCGTTGTCATTTTCATTGTATGAGTAGTAGGTGACTCTTGTTGATGGTATCCGAATCTCAATTGGTAGCATAACTTCTAACCCATAAATGAGGGAAAATGGTGTATGACTAGTGGCTTTCTTAACGGTGGTACGGCTTGCCCCGAGGATGCCTGGTAGCTCTTCATCCCATGACCTTTTTTCCCTTTCAATTTTCTTTTTGATGCTGTTGAGTATTTCCTTGATAGCTGATTCAACCTGTCCATTAGTTTGTGGTCGGGACACCGAGCTATATCTGATTTGGATGTTGAACTTTTCACAATATTCGACGGTACCCCGGCCTATGAATAGCCTTCCATTATCTGTGATGATGACCCGCAAAATACCGTACATAGTTGTGATGTTCCTCCAAAGAAACTGACAAACTTGTTTTTCAGTTATGGTACTAAGAGGTTCTGCTTCAACGTACTTTGAGAAGTAGTCGATTGCCAAGATTACATACTTTCTTTGCCCTTAGTTGGTGGAAAGGGGCCAAGGAGGTCCATTCATGGTTGGGATTGCATTATGCGGGTCCTGTGCTCTCAGCAATGAAATTAGCTAAAGCTTGGGCTTTGATGGATCTATCCCATAGTCAGCAAGTTGATTGGCCCAATCAGAGATGCGGCTTGAGTGGTTCCTACCTTCCAAGATCTTTTTCAGAGGTTGGTTGGTCCTCACTCGAATTTGATGGGATTGGAAGTAGGGTTTGAGTTTTCTACTTGCCATCACCACAACAAATAAGACTTTTTCCACTTCAATGTAGTTTCCTTCGAAGCTACGGAAAGCATTACTTATGTAGTACACGAGGAGTTGGCTCTCTTTCAGCTACCAAGACTCCGGAAATGGAATATTTGGATACAGATACATACAAGATCAACACTGCCCCTTCAACAGGGGAGACTAGCTTGGATAGGGAGGCTAGATATTCCTTCAATTTGTTAAATGTCTCTTCCTCTTCTTCGGTTTACTCAAATTTGGTTTTTTTAGGGTCATGAAGAACGACGAGCATTTATCAGCTGATTTCGACATAAATCTTCCTAAGGCCGCCACACAATCAGTGAGCTTTTGCACTTCCTTCACTGACTTGGGAGATTTCATGGTGAGGATGGCTTGTATGTTGTTGGTGTTAGCTTCAATGCCTCTTTCATCTACCAAGAAACCAAGACACTTCCCTCCTGTGACCCTAAATACACACTTATCAGGGTTAAGGCGCATTTGGTGACTGTGAAGGGTTATGAATGTTTCACGTAGTTCAACAGCATAGTCCTTTTCCCGTTTGCTCTTGGTAATCATAGTATGGACGTACAGTTCCAAGTTTCTGCCAATTTAAGAGTTGAAAACTTTATTAGCCATCCTTTGATAGGTGGCTCCTGCGTTTTTTAACCCAAATGGGATCTCTTTAATCCAGTACACCCCGACATTTGTGATAAATGCAGTATGGGTTGATCTTCCAAGGCTAGAGGTATTTGGTGATAGCCTGCATCGGTATCCATGAAGCTAAGGAGGACATGATCGGCGGTAGAGTCTACAAGGCGATCAATCTTAGGGAGTGGATAACCGTCCTTAGGACATGCTTTGTTGCGATCCGTAAAATTGGCGCACATTCTCCATTTGCCGTTGGTTTTTTTGATAAGTAACACATTGGATAGCCAATCTGAGTATTGGCATTCCCTTATGAACCCAGCTTTCAACAACTTAGCCACCTCTTCGTTTGTTGCGTCAATTCTTGCTTTGCCTTGATGGTGCAACTTTTGTTAGACTGGCTTGTAGCCAGATTTGATGTCAAGTTTGTGGCATATTACTTTCGGTAGTATCCCAAGCATTTCCTTAATAGAGAAAGCAAAGATATCACAGAACTCAGCACTGGTTGCTAAGACATCGTGTCTCACTGCTTCTATTAAGGCACTTCTCTTGATCTTTTTTCCGTCCAACACCTTAACTTCCTCATGTTGTTCAATGGGTTGTGGTCTTTCATGGACGTTGAAGTTATCCAGGTAAACACTCATGACATATTAGTGTTCCTCTTCTCTCTTCCTCTTGGGGAACGCTCTAGGAGCGCCTTCATGCTTCAAGGCATTAATGAGGCATTAACGAGCTGCCTTCTGGTTCCCTTGAGGATACCGACTTTTCCATCATCCTGCTTAAATTGTAGCAGAAGTTGATGAGGTGAAATAACAGCTTTGATTTTATTGATGAGGGGTAGTCCCATGATTGCATTGTATGAGAAGTTGAGATCAACAACAGTGAATCGAGTAGGCATGGTTTTGCAACTGTCTTTTTCACCTACCCTTACTGAAAGTATGATAGTGCCAAAGGGAACTACTTGATTGTCTCCAAAGCCAATGAGAGGCTTGTCGAAGGACTGTAGGTGTTTTTCTTCAAACTTTATTTGTTTAAGACAATCCATGGTGATAAGGTCAGCCGTGCTTCCGGTGTCCACAAGAACTCATTTAACCTTCATCTGGCCTATGTTGATAGTCACCAAGGATCTGTGTGGGGTTGTTGTAGTGGTTGTGATATGGTAGCATCAAATTTCATTATTGAGCCTCCTATGGGTATCTTTGGGGGACCTTTCATAAATGTGTGGACATTATCCTTTGCTGCTCGGATAATAAGATGATCTTCATTGAAGCCACCTACGATCAAGTTGATGAATCCACATGTATCATTGGAGGCTTCCTTCCTTTCTTCCTACTTATGAGGCTTTGACCTTGGACGGTATGGCCTTTCATTTCCGCTACGAGATGAGTACTCCTTCCTACTTAAAAATCTTCCCAACTTCCCTTCCTCTGCCATCTGATGTAGGATGCGTTTGAGCTCTCTGCATGGCTCCAAAGTATGACTATATTCTCGATGATAGTCGCACCACAAGTTGTAATTGCGGCGGTCAGATGGCTTGGTGGTAGGCGGCGGTGCTGTAAGGGCATCCTGGACGGCGTAGAATATTTCTCTTCTATTTTTGTTAAAGCGAGGATCTTCTCCCCCGTCTCGGAGATTCTTCACCTTGAGATCCTCTTCTGTGACATACACTTGTCTATGTCTTGGAGGGCCCACGTCAGAGGGAGGACCTTGATGGCGGGGATAGCCTCTGTCCCTCCTTGCTGGGGGTTCCTCTCTATAAGCCTTTTGTGTGTGACTGGGTCCTTGTACTCTCTTGTCATGTTTCCGCTTCTTAGTGTCATGGGCATGACATATTTCAAACTTTGGCATTGCCTCAGCATTGGTTCTCACTTGATTTTTGATGAGTTGGAACTTTAATTTTGGAGTGCACATTCCGTTCATCAAGGCATTGAGAGCAACTAAGTCCTCCAAGTCAGTAACTTCCAGCACAACTTCCTGAAATTTCTTAAGGTAGGCAGCCACAGACTCCCCTTCCTACTGTTTGATGCTTAGCAATTGGAAATTAGACTTCTCCTGTCTCTTAGAAGCGACAAAGTGGCTAACGAACTTGGCTTCCAACTGAGCGAAAGTGTGAATGTTTCCCACGGGTAAAGATGTGTACCAGTTCAGAGCCACACCACTTAGATTGGTAGGAAAAAATTTGCAGAGTAATGCTTGGTTTGTGGTGTACAACAACATCAAGTTCTTGTATGCCACGATGTGCTCTTCGGGGCAAGTTTTCCCATCGAAGGAATTCATGTTAGGGACCTTAATCTTGGCGGGATTGGGTGTCGCCAAAATTTTAGTGGACAAAGGGGAATTCAGCAACATAGGGGCTTCTTGGGGTCCCCCTATGCTAAAATATTGTTGAGGCCTGATAGGGCTAGGTGGGTGAGTAGACCCGGAGAGCCGCAAAGTCTTCCTATCTTCCCGCCTTTTGTTTATCAATGATTGGACACTTTGTGACCTTCAGGCTCTCTTTTCATTCAGGTAGCTTCTGGGATCTTGAGTTGGAGGTTGGGATTCCCCTTCTTGAGATGGTCTTAGACTCTTTTGGAGTCTAGATCTCTCTCTTGTTTGTCTGTTCCTACGGCTGGATCGGGAAGCTTGAGCTTCCCTATCCCCCTGCCTTTGAGAACTTTGAGGGGGATCCACCCTCCTCTTGAGATCTCGATTTATTTTGCCATATTGTCCAATACCTACTGGTTGGGGATAGCGGTATCGGTGTTAACTACGGCACAAAGTTGTTTGGCAAACGCATTTGTCAAATTCTGCGCTAGCATGTCCAGATCACGGCCAGTCACGGCTTGATTGTTCGCGTGACCCGCAGACGTGTCTGAATTTGTGTTGTGCACAGTAGCTATTTGTGTTGGATTCCTTTTTGGGGGCATGACTAATCTATTCAAGTGTTTGCAATTATGTCCCCATAGACCTCGCCAAGCTGTTTCGGTTACGAAATCAGAAAGTGTGAAAGGCACGTGAGATACCTGAAGTGGAATTGGTAAAGCGGTCAACGGTCAACTGAGCAGAGGTGAAACGCTTTTGAATGTGACTTGAAACCTTGTTTGGGGGGTTATCTCCCTGAAAATCGCTCCGACGCTCAAGTCAGATCGGAGAATCAGAAAAGGGACAACTGAAAACTCTTTTAGATCTGAATTGCAAACTAGATTTTTTGACTTATGAGATCAAAATGTGATGTTAAAGGAAACTTTAGAAAAAGTAAAACAGGAAAACATTATTCTTAGTGTCGATTTGTATCAATATAAAATGCTAGGCTTAAATACGAATCCTAATGATGAATCTATTCATGAGATTAGCACTAAAATTCAAAGTTTAAAATTAGACTTAGAATCATGTAAAATCGAGAACGAAAATTAAGAGCTGAATTAAATTCACAAGGAAAAAGGAAAATCAATGAAGTTCCAAAATGGATTCTAAAGGCTAAAATTAAAAATGCTGAAGGCCTAGGATACATTAAGAATAAAAACGAGAAAAAGGTTTATGTTGATCTCCCTAGTAGTAAAGTCTGTTCTTTTTGTGGAAAAACCGGGCACCTGAAATTTCAATGTTTAAAAAGGGAACAACACAATAAACAAACCAAATCTATGTCGATTGCATATGGATTAAGAAATATGATTCATGCTTAATCGACAAGGAACCCAAGGATGACTGGGTTCCTCGCACTAACAATTAGTTCGTTTTGCAGGTTCTAGTGAGAGGGAACAACTCATGGTATCTCAATAGTGGCTGTTCCAAGCACATGACAGGTGATAAAACAAAATTTCTCTCACTGGAAGCCTATAATGGAGGAATAGTGACCTTTGGAGAAAATATGAAAGGTGAAATCATTGCCAATGGAAAAGTAGGAAGGTCTAGTTCCCATGCAATTAACAATGTATTTTTAATCGAGAATTTGAAACATAATTTGTAAAGTATCTCTTAATTTTGCGACAAAGGTAACTCTGTAATCTTTACTTCTGAAAAGTGCATCATTTCTAGGAATGACACAGGAGACAGTGTTCTGAAAGGAATCCGAAAAGGGAACACTTATGTTGTGGACCTAGCTCCACAGTATTCCCAAAGCCAGTTTGACATGTCTTAGTGTTATAGAAGATGACCCTCTTCTTTGGCATAAACGTTTAGGTCATGCTAGTTTTTCGTTGCTTAATACTTTACTATCTAATAACCTAGTAAGAAGGTTAGCGTCCCTCAAATTTCAAAAAGATGAAGTTTGTGATCCTTGTGCCAAAGGAAAACATGTAAGGTCGTCTTTTAAACCTAAAAATATCGTGACCACCTCAAAGCCACTTTAATTAATTCATATGGATCTTTGTGGACCTATGAGAATCCAAACTCGCAGTGGAAAGCGATATGTGTTTGTTATAGTTGATGATTACAGTAGATATACATGGACCTTATTCTTATCTAGCAAAGACGAGGCCTTTGATGAATTTGTTACTTTTGCAAATAAAATTCAAAAATCCAGTAACAATCAACTTGCCACATAAGATCAGATCATGGTAAAGAATTTGAAAATTCAAGGTTTATGGATTATTGTAATGAGCATGGTATAAGTCACAACTTTTCCGCACCTAAGACACCACAACAAAATGGTGTGGTGGAACGTAAAAATAGAACATTAGAGGAAATGACTAGAGCCATGTTAATTGCTAGTGGTCTCCCTAGAAACTTTTGGGCTGAAGGTATTAATACTAAATGTTACATAATAAATCGTGTGTTAATTAGACCAATCACTTCTAAAACCCCCTATGAATTATTTAAAAACATTAAACCAAATATTTTGTGTTTTCGTGTGTTTGGATGTCGATGCTTTGTTCACGTAAATGGAAAACGAAATATGGGAAAGTTAAAGAAATGATGAGGCAGTATTTCTTGGCTACTCATCCCATAGTAAAACTTATAGAGTCTATAAGAAAAGAACTATGTGTGTTGAAGAATCTATTCACATTATTTTTTATGAAACTAATTTTATGACAAGTGAACAAGAAACAGGTGATATTAAGATAGGTCTTGCAAATCCAGAAGATGACAAAAGCATACATAAAGAGCAAGATCAAGAAGTAAATGAAGAGCTGCAGGTTCAAATTGAAAATGCAGAACCAAATCCAGAACAGGAACAACAGGGAAATCAGGACCAACAAGGTGTTCCTGATCCTGCTGCTCCCAGAGTAGTACAAATTGAACAAAATAAAGCTGAACAAAATGTCAATCAAGTCGATGAGCTTGTTCCCACATCAGTCTCCACAAGAGACTTTGTGCCTAAGCCGTGGAAACATCAAAAGTCACATCCACTTGACTTGATCATAAGTGACATAAACAAAGGCACACAGACCAGATCCCAGATAAGAAACTTTTGTGCACACTTTGCATTTCTCTCAACGTTGGAACCCAAGAATCACGAAGAAGCATTACAAGACTCAGATTGGGTCGTTGCAATGCAATATGAATTAAATGAATTTGAAAGAAATAATGTGTGGCACTTGAAACCAAAACCCAAGAATAAAAAGATAATTGGTTTAAAATGGGTTTTTAGAGCTGGACGAGCATGAAATAATAGTAAGAAACAAAGCAAGGCTAGTAATTAAAGGATACAATCAACAAGAAGGTATTGACTATACAGAAACATTTGCTCCAGTAGCAAGGTTAGAGGCTAATAGGATTCTTATTTCATTTGTTGCATTTATGAATTTTAAGTTATATCAAATGATGTGAAATGTGCTTTCTTGAATGGTTTTCTAAAAGAAGAAATCTTTGTGGAACAACCACCTGGCTTCGAAAATCCATCCTCTCTAGATCATGTCTATAAGCTTGATAAAGGTCTTTATGGGCTCAAACAAGCTCCTAGGCAATGGTACGAGAGATTGTCTAAATTTTTGATTGAAAATAACTTTATCAGAGGTAAAATAGATAAGACCTTATTTTTTAAGAATAGAAGTTTAGATATTTTAGTTGTTCAAATATATGTTGATGATATTATTTTTAGAGCCACTAACGAATCATTATGTAAAGAATTTGCTGACCTAATGAGTGATGAATTTGAAATGAGTATGATGAGAGAATTAAATTTCTTCCTTGGTTTGCAAATTAAACAAACAGCTAATGGTATTTTTATCCATCAAGAAAAATTTATAAAAGAACTTCTAAAGAAATATGGTCTAGATAATGCTAAAACAAACCACACACCTATGGCTACTAATATTAGATTAGATGAAGATTCGAATGGTATAAATGTCGACCAAACCATGTATAGAGGTATGATAGGATCTTTGCTATATCTAACTGCTAGTAGCCCAGATATTTCGTTTAGTATTGGCTTGTGCGCCAGATTTCAATCAAATCCCAAGGAATCACATCATACAGCAGTAAAGAGAATTCTAAGATATCTAAAGGGAATAGATGACTTGTCCCTATTTTATCCTAAAAGTGATGTCTATGACTTGAAATATTATAGTGATGCAGATTATGCAGGAGATCTTGTGAATAGAAAGAGTACTTCAAGTATGGTACAATTTATTGGTCTTCCAAGAAACACAACATAGTTGCTCTATCCACAGCTGAAGCAGAATATGTGGCAGCAGCAACTTGCTGTTCCCGAATTCTTTGGATAAAACAACAGCTAAGAGATTTTGGTATTAAATTTGAATGTGTTCCTATTTATTGTGACAATACTAGTGCCAAATGCATATTAAAAGATCCTGTGCATCAATCTAGAGTTAAGCATATACATATACGTTGAGCATAAAAATATCATTGTAAACATGTCAGTATAAATGAGCAAGTTGCAGATATAATGACTAAACCACTTCCAAGGGAACAATATGAAAAGATGAGGTTCGAGCTAGGTATGATCAAGCTTCACTAAAGTTTAATGCCAGCACTCCTCCTTAAAGCAACGTGAAAAATTGGAAGGGTTAGATCAACCACAACAATCATGATTGAGAAATCAATTATTCCAAGATTTAGGTACGCAACTATCTTAAGTACGTGCCTTGAATGTTTTCTTGATTGCATGCTTAACTGATTAGACCAAGTAGCATATGTTTATTTTATGTGATAGTGTCCTCGTATTAAAAACGAAGAAAAAAAAACGAGGACATTTGTTTTCTTTTACTTCAAATTTATTTTTATTTTCCAAATTTTCTTTATTTTTCCTTTTCCACAAAATTCCAGCATTTTATATTTATTTTTTCGGATGGCCAACTTAAAATATAGTAGAACACGGATCATCATATTGTTTCGAAAAATTGTTATTACCCGCTTTAATTCAATGAATATATCCGCAAACTTTTCGTTACACTCCTCGTTCACACGCTACAAACTGATCCAAGAAGTAGTACAAACCTTTCAAATAACCGTCCACTCACTCACTTAAATACCACTCTCTAACGTCCCATCCATCACTCACACAACCCATCACTCCCTCAAAAGTGAAGTGCTACTCATTACTAAACCCTCATCTAAACCGTCAACCCATTTCACTCTTTCACTCCTTCAATCCTTCATCTTCACCTCTTTCATCAACCATGAAAACCCCCAAATCCTCTTCAACAAGCAAGAACATGAAATGCAAAACTCCAAAATTCATCCAACCCAAACCACTTCAAGTAATCCATCCCTCACCATCACGAGACGCACCACAGTCATCTTCACAAGAACAAAAATCTACCACACCAAAGGCCATGCATGCCAGAACAAAAAGAACACATTCTAACTCAAAAGGGATTTCTTCATCCAGACCCACCAAAAGGATCAAGCAGGTAGACCCAAACAGCGCTGAGGAAGTTGCCAAGGAAATGTCCGTTGGATTTGGACTTGATAAATACTGGTATGACTTAAGCCCCTTTCCGCAATTACATGCGATTCTAAATAATCAAGGGTGGGAAGTTTTGATGTATGACTATTCATGCAATTCGATTTATCCTAATCTTATGCGTGAATTTATTCAAAATTTTTCTATTGAAAATGGGGTTTGTTCTAGCACAGTCAAAGAAATCAAGATTGAATTTAATAGTCTTATGTTAGGGGAATGGTTCAATGTTCCTGCGGTTGGTTTTGATACATACTTCGTCGGGTCAAAGATTGTTTTTTCCGGAATTAATGAAAAGACAATGTTGAAATTTTTAGGTATAAATGACAAAAAACGTTTTTAGCCATAACTCTTTATCTCCACTCCACAAACTGTTATAGAACATTACTCGAAGATTTATTTTGCCACGCAACTCCAAGCGTAGCGAAGTAAACCTTCGTGATGCTACACTGATTTATTGCTTGGCCAATCACATTAAAATCAATTTCCCTTCATTGATGATATCTCATTTTGTTGATTGTATAGAGAAGAATAGCATGGTAGGTTATGGTGGTTTGTTGACACATGTGTTTAAGAAATTCGGTGTTCCTCTAGAAGGTCTCGAATTCCCCATGAGCGCCAATAACACAATAGGTGCAAAATTCCTTAACAATTTGCATCTAAAATTAAATGAAAAGACAATTTTAGAGGATGTTGTAGAGGATGTAGAAGATGTTAGTTCGGATGATGAGAAGGTAGGAGAAGAAAAAAAAAGAGGAAGAAAAAATGAAAAAATGAGAGGAAAGGGAAGTAGGAGAGGAAGAGGTCCAGGGAGTTGTTCCCTCTGCCAGTACTAAAACAAGCAGAGGTCACTAAGGAAAAGGGGAAAGTATTTAGTGAGGGGGAAGCTTTTGGGGAAGGGGAAGGTGATGAACTTGAGGAAGACCATTCCGATGAAAGTTCTGATGATGAGGAGGTAGCTATGCTTGTTAAGGAGGAAGACCAAGAAAGAGCAGCAGGCTGGCCTCAAAACGTCCCGTTGGTTTGGATGACGAAATCACCTCACATCCCACGAAAGAGCCTACAAATGACCCTCCTTCACCAAAACCATCCACACCTCCACCACCACATGTACCATCACCACCACCATCACCTATACCCACTGCTCCACCACCATTTACCTCACATGTCTCACCTCCACACACTACACCTGGATTTGATACTAACCCCTCCACTGTGCCTTCTGCTACCCTTGATCTCATTCTCTCCAAGTTTGTTGATTTTCAGTCTCAACTCTACGCCTTTCAAGATGAAGTTCGTGTCTCACTTGCTTCGATCGCTGATCATCTGTCCTAGATGGAGACCCGTCTTGGTACAAAGCTGGACACGGTTGAAGTGCAGACAGAATTTGTTGATGAGGAGACTACCAATTGATCCCTTCTGCTGCTCAATTAATCATGTTATGTAGTTTGTTGGCCTCACCGTTTGTCTTTTAAACAATTAAACAATTTCACTTTATTTTGAGTACCAGCTGGGGTACGCCAAAATGTAATATTTTTTGTTGTTGTTGAACTTATGCTACTACTTACTTTTAATCTACTAACTCCTATGGTCTATGATGTTTAATTGCTGCATATCTTGATTATGTTATGGAATTTGCTGAGTTGTATGCTGCTTATTTTCTTAATTTGACTAATGCTTGCCATAGTGCTGTGGTTTGATAAATCCCATCCTTTTTGATTGATGTCAAAAGGGGGAAGAAAGCAACAAACTTAAAGAACTTGTGATGTCTATGCTCTGATTTAAGTTAGATACTATCGATGTCTATATATGTCCCTGTCTGATTTAAGTTATATACTTACTTTCTCTGATTTTAAAGATTTAAGTTATATACTTGTCTGCTATGATTTTAAAGATTTAAGTTATATAATTGTCTGCTATGATTTTAAAGATTTAAGTTATATACTTGTTACTTGTTATACTTGTGTTCCTATGCTTGCTTAGACATTAGTGTTTAGTGTTACTGTCTCTTTATTTTGTTTCATTTAGAAAATTACTAAACTTTGCTAAATGATTACTCTTTAACTATCATATAATCACTTATGCTTTGATAAGATTATTGAAAAAAAAAAACACATAAGTATAGAATTGATACTTCAGTTGTTATGTTTATTATTTTTGGAAAATGATTATTTTAGAGACATACATTTTGCTTAATACACGCTAAATAATATGTTTTAAAATATAAGCTTAGAGTAAACTAGTTTAATGAATGCTTGGTAAATTATAATTTGATTTGCTAAAGTTTATTTAGAGTTGCTTCAATCTCTAGCATGCTCTATTTTATTTTATTTTACTCTATTCTTAATTAAGTTTGTTTATAAAGTTTGCCATCATCAAATATGGGGAATTTGTTGGCCCAATTGAGTTTGATTATGACTTAATGATTTATAAACAAAAAAATTCTAGAGATTGTTTTGTAGGTCAAATATCTGATTTGTCAACGTCGTCGATGGCACCTAAAAGACTTGTTTAAAGAATATTGTACTTGTCAAAGTCAATGTCAAAGTCAAAGTCAAAATAGTCAAACTTGAAGTTCAAATGGAAAGTCAAAAGATGAATCGATCACTACTGTTCTAAGATTTGATAAACTGAAATGAAAGCTAATGGAGACAGTGCAGTGTTCCCAACGAAGCAGGTCTGAGAAGATAGTCAACTAAAGAAACGTAAGAAAATTAGTTTTTCTTAAATTTAGTTGATTGTACGGTTAATACTAAATAATTGCATAAGATATTAATTGGCAAATTAATTAAAATTAATCTAAGGGTTAAGAATAAGTCTCCTTGTTTATCTCCACAAAAATAGGGAAGAAGCTAAGGTTTAGTTGAATGAGTCTTCAACTTACTATTATTAGCTATTTGATTACAAATTGTAACCGTATGAAGTGAAGTAACTTCCATGGCAATTATCCACATTCCCACGTCTTAAGATAATGGGATAATGGTTGAATTACACGGTTCTATCAACATATAAAAAGAATTTTGTAACCGGCTAATAAAAGTGTGGTATTGTGCCCTAACCGAAAAATGTAGAGAGATCACCCAAGAGAGAAAAATATTCATTCTTACATTTGCCAATTAATTCTTAATATTTCTCTTATACAATATTTTAGTCTTTATCCGATTTAGAAAAATTTCTTGTAAGGGTTTTTGAGTGTTTGTAAATTAGACTTGGGGAAGTCTAAGGGGAAACGAGAGAATTTAGAGAAAAGAAAGAGAAGGAGAAAGTGTAGAGAAGAGGCCTAGAAGAGAAGAAGAAAAAGAGAATTGTTTTATGTAATTGTATTGATTGCCTAAAACATAAAGAGAAGCTTAAAATCCCGAGTGGTCGTGGTTTTCTTTCTATTAGGCCTAGAAAGTTTTCACGTAAAATCCTTGTCTCCATTTTACTTTCTTGCCTTTTTGTTTAAGTATTTTTATTAAGTTTAAATTCCGCAAAACAAGGAAAAAATACTCGAAAAGAGCAATACAACAATTCACCCTCCCCTCTTGTTGCATTCATAATCTCTAAGTATTTCTACAGTAAAGTATGAACATACCCCCGTACAGTGATCATATATAGATGGTCCTACCTCCGGGAACTAAACCCACTGGGGTACCCTAACCAGGGGAGCCAGAATATTCGAACAAATCTGTTATCTCATCAATAAGGGACTCATTCCCATTACAACCAATAACTTTCTTACTCCATCACTAAGGGATTTATTCCCATTCCATTTCACCATGTCCAACACTTTCTTACTCCATCACTAAGGGACTCCTTCCCATTCTTAAAACATAAATCAACCAAATTAATAAGGGGATCATTCCCTATCCAACTAACAAAAATCAATCTCAATAACAAAGGAGTCATTCCCATTCAAACTAACGTAAGTCAAACTCATCAATAAGGGAACTGTTCCCATTCAACTAGTAATAATCAACATCATCAATAAGGAAACCATTCACTATTCCCAACCAACAATAAACAATATCATTAGTAAGGGACTCGCTCCCTTTCAAACAAATAATAACCAGTTCGATATCAAGGGAATCAGATCAATCACATTCAAACTAGCAATAATCGATCTCATCAATACTGAGACATCCACTATTCAAACTAGTAATAAACAATATTATTAATGATGGACTTGCTCCCTTTCAAACAAATAATAACCAATCTCAATAATAAGGGAATCAATCTCATTCTAAATGATTACCAAATATTTAGCATACTAGCATCGTTCTCTACTAGTAACATGAAAATCATATAATCAATAACTTTGATATTTAATTTCATTTGACGACGATTCATAGATAGTGTACATTATATATTTTAAAATAATTCAATATCAGTAACTATATAATGCAAGATGCATGCAAGAGTTAATTACTGCGTGTACGAACCTGCAACTTCAACTGCGAGAAAATAAGTCACAAGAATCGTCCAGGGGGGGTTCTTACGCCCTTATTATGAACACGACACCTATACACGTTTAAGGTAAGAATATTAAGCTTACTTAACTACGTTTAAAAGCTACTTACTCTAAAAGAAGTACCCCAACACAATCCGAATGAGTTTTAACTCATGCTACATGCATTCAACCATACACACGCAACCATTGCACACCATGTTCATTTAAGAACTATACCATCAATTTCAATCAAACCATAACATTAGATTTCAGTCAATTCTATATCAAGATATGTTCAGGTGAGAAGGACACAATAATCATACACTTGTGCGTTATAACCAAATTTTCATTAGAAAGCTTAAGAACACATAATATATGATATTACACTTAATATCAATCGTAATGTTCATTGTATGTACTCCAATTTACTACATTACTCAAAGTTTATAGTGATAATGAAAAAAAAGCAAGTAGTGGCTTAAACGACTCATAGCAATAATACTCTTTCATTTAGGCCAAAATCAGGCCGCTAGAGCCAACACTTGAATAACTAACCACGACAGTCAAACATCAACAATGTACCCACAATAACAACCACCATAATAACCACAATTAACCAACATTAATATCTCATAATAACCCTATTCTTATTACAAACTATTACATCCACAATGATAGTCATACTTAGCTATTAACAAGATAAAAGTATCAATAAGCAACCACCATTAGTGACTTAACAAAGTTAACCATTACTAACCCTTAATACAAACACCATTCAACCACAATAACACTTACCTAAAGGTTATACAAAGCTATCCAAACACTCAAACACCACCGAAATATGGCATAAAACACACATCATTAGTAATTTCATCTCTAAATCCAAACCCTAATCACCTCATTTTCAAAGATAATATCTTTAACTCTTACCCATACTAAAATTCAAAGAATCAACACACAACTCATAAACATGGTAGATTCTAATTAGAAACAATAAATTAATCAATTAGGAAAGTGAGAGATGGCTTACAATGGGTGAAACTAGAAAATGGGTCAAGGGGTTGGTGGTTCTTAAGGTGGTGTTGTGGCCCACCGTGTATGAAGGCTGCGTGGGGCTGCGTCACAGCAGCTTGCTGCGATTTAGGAGGGCACAAAGCAGTCGTTGCTGCTGCTAGGTGGGAGGAGAACGTGCAACTTGCTGCTGCCGGTTGTGGGGGATGCGCCGCAGCATGTTGTTGCCGGTTGTGGGGAGGAGAACCGCAGCTGGTTGCTGCTACTAGGCCGCCTCTGCTGGTGGCGCTGTACCGCGAGGAAAGAGGGAGAAGGAGAAGAGAAGTGTGGGAAGCTTAAGCATGACGGCTACAGAGCAACAAGGGTTTTCATGCCCTTTTATCCTTATATTATTATTATTATTATTATTATTATTATTAT